>JAPWTK010001117.1:0-85356 GCA_029963805.1 Aromia moschata
ACAGGGTGAGTCAAACTTAACGCGACAAACGAAAGGTACGGATAGGGCATGTTATTCTAAGCAAAAAAGTTCTAATAAACATGTGTCCGGAAATGCTTCCTAAGAGCGCTACGGACGTTCAAAGATGGCAGGCCCAAATTGATTTTCTTGCCTTTTATTTCAAAAACTGCTCGAAATGTCCACCGTCATTTTCAATGCAAAGTTGACATCTGCGAATGACTGATTGCGCGGCTGCACGACACTCCGCTAGTGGTATTTCTTGGGCAGCTTGCAAGATCCTCGCTCGGAACTAGCTTCGTCGTTGACGGGCTCAGCATAAACTTTGCTCTTCATTCTGCCCCAAACATAAAAATCCATAGTGGTTAAGTCCGGGGAACGCGGAGGCCAAGGACGGGGACAAGTCTCGACCGCGACCAATCCATCTTCCTGAAAAATGGTTGTGAAGCCATTGCCGCACTAGTAGAGTGTAATGGGCTGGGCAACCGTCTAACTGGAACCACCTGTTTGCTCTATCAATTAGAGGCATGTCATCTAATATTGCTTCAAATTCATTTTCCAGGAAATGAAGAAAGGCCGGACCATTTAGTCTTGGAGGCAAGAAATATGGACCAATGAGTGTATCGTCGCATAACCCCATCCAAACGTTGCACGAAAATTCATGTTGAAAATGTTGTTCTTTTACAGCATGCGGGTTTTCATGGGCCCAAATATGCGCATTATGTTGGTTAAAGATACCACTACGGGTAAAAGTTGCCTCGTCCGTCCAAATCACCTTCCGATAGTAAGAAGCATCGTTTGTTATTTGTTCCAAGAACCACTCTGAAAATTTCTTCTTCGAGGTAGGTCTTCAGGAAGCAAATTCTGAACTTTCTGCAAATGATAGGGGTGGCGACCATCTGCTTTCAGAGTTCGGTTCACAATGCTCTGGGAATAGCCTAATTGCAAAGAACATCTCCTGGTGCTACTTGAAGGTATTTGATCGAAGTGTTCTAGGATATTTTCTGTTCTTCGATTATTATGAAGGGGTGCAAAAATACCGTCTGCTCGCGATTTCGAAGAAGTTGTCCCAGTTTCTCTTAATCGTTGAAATGTTCTAGTAAATACCGCTTTGTCGGGCACTCTTCTCATTGGAAATCTTCGGGCGTACTCATTCACAGCAGCGCGCGCATTACCATCACAGTACCCGTAAACAAACACAATATCCGCATATTCACTTGTAGTGTAGGTATTTGGCATGTTTCCGCAATTTATTCATAAACTAGCTTAAAATTAGTGACAAATTGAATTCAATCGACACGTCAAACAAGGCTGTCAAACAAACACTTTCAATTGTTATCAAGGCCTGCTTCTCTTTTTAATTAATAAGGCAGCGGAGTGAATTAATCAGTCATTCGCAGATGTCAACTTTGCATTGAAAATTATGGTGGACATTTCGAGCAGTTTTTGTAAAATTTTAGTTTGTTTTGTTACGTTAAACCAATTATTTTAAGCAGTTTTTGAAATAAAAGGCAAGAAAATCAATTTGGGCCTGCCATCTTTGAACGTCCGTAGCGCTCTAAGGAACCATTTCCGGACACATGTTTATTAGAACTTTTTTGCTTAGAATAACATGCCCTATCCGTACCTTTCGTTTGTCGCGTTAAGTTTGACTCACCCTGTATATAAAAAATAATAAAGGTGTTTCAACGCGGAGATATGCCGTCATTAATGATTTTCTAAACAACCCCATTATTTGTTTCGGGACTATTTTCAACGGTGTGTACTGTATACAGATACTCACAAAAGTATTCGGCCACATTCGTTCTTAGAAATATTAAGAACGAATGTACAAAACACAAATTCACAATTAAGTGAGACTGCATAATATGCGTAAATACGTTCCTCCATTACTCCTTGATTAAAGGATAATTACAACGTAGACGCAGAATAAAACATTCGCTGGGATTACCCGACCAAAGCGTTTGACATATGAAAACGGACACACAAAAGTATTCGGCCAGGTAATTATGCAAAGCTGTAGTAGGTAATGCAAGTAGAGATAGTAGGGTTCTTGGCCATAGTATTACTGTGTGAAAGGTTACATATTAAGTGGTATAGACTGCGTGCCTCTATTAGACAGTGTACCCTTGTCACGCAAATACAATGGCAAAAGTACGGGTAATCACTGTACCAGAGAGACAACATCTTATCTCATTAGCAAAAAAAGATATTGCACAGCGTAAAATTAGCAGAGACACAGGCATACCACGAAGTACTGTACAGAGTATAATAAAAAATATGAAATCGATAAAACGGTAGTAAATACAGCACGATCACGGCGACCCAAAATATTAACTCAAAGAGATGAAAGGCAAATTCTCTAACAAATAAAAGAAAATCCAAGTACTAGTGCCATAGAACAATACAGAACAATATGTGCTGAGATGAGATTCAGAAGAGTATTGGAAAGAATATTAGTACTGAGACAGTGCGTCGAACCTTAAGAAAAAAGCGCTACCACGGCCGAGTTGCCCGAAGGAAACCCTGGATTAGTAAGGTCAACAGATAAAAAAGACTCACATTTGCGGACCAGTATGTGAATGAGCCTGAAACTTTCTGGTATCAGGTTATCTTTTGCGACGAATGTAAATTTGAGATATTTGATTCGTCCAGACAACAAATTGTATGGAGAAAACCTGGTACATCGTTAAATAAGGAAAACTTAAAACCTACCGTAAAACATGGCGGTGGATAGCTCATGGTGTGGGGGCTGTACGGCGGCTGCGGGAGTGGGTAACCTTCATTTTATTGAAGGAATATTGAACCAATATTATTATATTAATATATTGAAGCATCATTTACAGGCCAGCGTCGAAAAATTTGGATTGGGCGATCATTACATCTTTCAAAAAGATAATGACTCCAAGCACTGTGCCCGTAAAACGCGGGAATGACTGCTATACCATGTACCGATAATTGAAAACACCGCCGCAGTCGCCCAGTACTAACCCTATCGAGCACATATGGTCACATCTAAAACGATCTCTGCAAAATAAACGAATTACCAATAAAGAAGAGTTAAAAAATCATCTCTCAACAGAATGGAGTAATGTGACCCCGGAAGTGACCCGTAAACTAATGCATTCAATGCCAAATAGGCTGAAAGCTATTCTGAATTCTAAAGGATACCCGACAAGATATTAGATGTGCCGTTTTAAATTGTTTGTACCTTTCCTATTTTATTTTTTCTTTTGGTGGCTGAATACTTTTGTGTCATATAAATTGGATGTTATCGTGTTTTGTCGGCAGTTTTTAAATTGTGTCTGTTTTGATTACTTTTTTTATGTGGTATAATAAAGCATAATGTTCATATATCATTGTGTTAATTTCTCTTGTTTGCCAGTCAGTGATAACTGTTTCTTGTATGTCAATTTATTAACAATATCTAGGGTGGCCAAATACTTTTGTGAGTATCTGTACATAGATATATGTATATGTAGATACTTCACTACCATATTTCAAGCATTTATTAGTAGTCGTTCTAAAAACACTTGTCGCAAATTAACGACTATTTCGTTATCATTCTTCTAGTTTTGAAATATGTGCGTTTTTCAAAAACAATTGGTTCAGAATGGTATGAGGGGATAAAAATTGTGATAAAAAACCTTGTGTAAATAACGTGAACTTATTTACAAGATTTTGAACGACTACGATTAACCAATTAAAATGTGGTAGTAATGCGTACAATGGTGACATCCACGGACTGCCCTCTAGTTTACATAAATAGGACTCCAGTGTGTCTGACAAGATCACCAACCGTTAGATGTCAGCAGCACACCACTAACGGTAGGTCCGTTAAGTGTAAATGAGAATAATTCCCGGTCACTGTTATACATCATCAGGAATCATGAATTCCGATTACGACCTTATAGGGTCTCAGCAGCATGATGAGCACTGTATTCCCCTGGCGCGAAAGGAAACCGAGACTCTCGTTCATTGTTGTTCGTCGTCAGATCCTGATCTTCGTGATCGTCGTCCTCATTCGGTCGTCCAATAAGGTCGAAATCCGGATCCACGATTTCTGATGGCGCATAACAGTGAACGGGAATTATTCTCATTTAGCGATGTGCAGCTTTACACGACCCTCCAAAATGGTCCCTAAAACTAAGATTGCCATTAAAAAAAAAAGATCAATAAAAGTTATCAGTAATGTTGGGAGATATTGTATAAATATTTTTTTGAAAAAAATGCGCAATAGATAAAACTAATGTTAATCATCCTTCTACCTTAATATACAGTGAGCTCGTAAAGTTTGGAATAAATTCTATAAATTGTTATTGAAGGGTTTTCACAGGAAATCCTCGGACACCGTCAACTTTACTTTATAAAATGTCACTTTTTTCAGCCATCGACTTTTTTTTTTTTGGTTTTATTGTTTTTGAGCTATGACGTCATCGGCAATTTTTTAAATGGCAACCCATATTTTTTTCGACGGATTTCGGCAGAGCACATTTTTTGAGTACGAATACGTCAAAAACGTATGACCTTCAAGATGGAAGTTTTCGAGATATTCGGTTCCAAAGTTTCAAGAATGGATTATACAAGCGATGACAAAATACTAATCATTTATCAAGGAAGCGCTGGAAAAATTACAGTTTTGACAGTTTGTCCTCGCAAGTTTGTATTTTATTTTAAGTTGATTAATCTTTTATTCTATCACAATTCATTTTATTTGAAAATGGTCCCCTCATTTGAGTGAAAGGGAAATAGTCGAAATTTTGATCATGATCGGTTACGGGACAGAGCTCGCACACAATTAGAAGTTTGCCGTTTATTTAACAACAAATATCCAAACAAAGAACCAACTACACAATCCACCGTTTTACCAACTCGCCAACACTACTTTTATGGGGCTATTTAAAAGAGCAAAGTCTATTTCAATAGACCAAACACCATTGAAGAATTAAAGGACAGAATTCGCAATGAAATTCGAGCCATTCAACCCGATACTCTTGGTAAGGTTCTGCAGGAGTTTCAACGGCGGATGGGATATTGCCAAGAAGTGAATGGAGGTCACTTTGAAAATTTACTCTGATTTTCTTGTTTACTTTAGTTATTCATCAATTGTACAGAAACTTTTTTCATTTGTTAAAATTGTTGTTGATTTATTATTTCTTGAAAAATTAAACAAATTACTCCTAAATCTTTCAAAATGTTCGATAAGCTATTAAAATAAACAATTTCAACATTCTAAAATCTAAAATCTGAACATTCTAAAATCTTTTAAAATGTTCGATAAGCTATTAAAAAAGCTTGACCAACCCGGTAGTTTGTTGTACATGGTACATTTTAGAAACTTTGGAACCGAATATCTCGAAAACTTCTATCTTGAAAGTCATACGTTTTTGACATATTCGTACTCAGAAAAAATGTGCTCTGTCGGAATCCGTCGAAAAAAATATGGGTTGCTATTAAAAAAAAAAATGCCGATGACGTCATAGCTCATAAACAATCAAAATTAAAAAAAGTCGAGGGCTGAAAAAAGTGACATTTTATAAACTAAAGTTGACGTGTCCGAAGATTTTCTGTGAAAACCCTTCAATAACGATTTATTCCAAACTTTACGAGCTGTATGTATGTAGCAACCTAAACAGTACTATGTAATAACCAGGCATTATTGATAACACAGGCCCATAAAATAAAGTTGCTAGTCCATCAAGCGTGACCATATTTCCAAGTATTTTTTGCCGCTGAAACTGAATCTAAACTTCAGGATTTTTCGTTAAAATCGGAAAACGCCTTATAAAAGCCATAAATTTGTAGACTCCACAATGAAACGTAAGAATTTTGAGCTCAAAATTGTGATACTATTTTTCACAATAACCACGTAACCCGAAGGACACAATAGTAGTAAATCAGAATTTAATAACCACATCACCTGGGAGACTGTTGACAACAGAGAGGAAGCCTAACAGGAAGCCTAATTACCACATAACTCAGAGGACGCCTAATGTTCGATTTGGTAAATTATTATCGTATAGCTAGCTCATGATCGTCTGTGTGTCCTCGCCCTTTTATCTTCAAATGATCTGTGAAGCGGGTTTCGCCTTTGCTTCTTCGGACTTTCTTTCTTTCTCCCTTGGACCATCACCAGAAGTCTGCCGTCATTTTTATATTCCATCTACCTTGATATCGTCGTTCCATTACCTTGATATCTTGATGAAATCTTTCTCCTTGCTCTTCACTGTAATCTCCAAGATTTTCTGGGACGTAATCTAAATGCGAATACTTATAGAAAGTGTAGCTTGTGTAACCGACCAGCTGAAGGCTATTCCAGTATATGAATTCCATCGCTGTGTGGCTTCCCAAGGAAGTTATTTTGAAGGAGACAATACTGAATTGTAATTCTATTCGAATACAAAAAAAATTAAAAAAATCGCATTACTTAATTTACACACCTCGTACTTTGCCTGTGGGCTAAGCTATACTTGGTGTACTGTAGGTACTTTAATTCATCCATGCATATTTAATAAGGCACGAACGAATTACCATATACCGCTCTGATTTTCGGATTAGCACTCCATCCAAGGTTCATTTTAAACTGCAAATAAGTACGAGGTAGATATTAAATTTTCTTTCCAATTTCGCATCGAAATAATTACCTACGAGTTATTTCCATGTCGAGATTGAACCCGTTTCGTGTATTCGTTACCATGTTATGAGATAGTAAAAGCGGCATTAAATTTGAAATTTCATAACATGGATGCTCGCGTTCGGGACGAAGTATTAAAAATCTATCCGAGGAATGTTACTTCTAAAGAATTCAAATTTAATGCGCGCGGGATAAATTAAATTTTTCCCACTGTCGAGAGGGGAGAAAGAAACTGGCGATTTTAATAAGCAAGCGAGTAAACCAGCATCAGCTCCATAAATCTAATATATGAAATTCTATGGAATTAAAAGTGAAGAAATGAAATCAAAGGTACGATGTAAGGATTGAGTATAGTATAGTAAAAGAATGAATGCGTTTTGCTATTTGCGAAGTGATTATTGATGTATGCACAGGATTTTCGTTTATATTTCGACACAGGGTAATAACATGTTATATAACAGTTTTACTATTTTTTATATTATCTTTTCATATATCATTTTCTTTAATGGAACACCCTGTAATTTTTTTTATTTTTCTGCAAGTACTCTTCTGCCTGATTTAAAAAATATATGCTTTATTGGCACTTCACTTAAAAGCTGAATGTGTATTGGAACCGTATTTGTTACCTATATGTTCATAGAGAAAGTAATATACAGTGAGGGACTAAAGTTTGGAATAAAATTGGAGTTTCTCAACAAATATTGCAAGTATACAGGGCGTTCGAGTTTCATGTACCGCGGTCAATTTTATTTTTATTAAATAAGACAGCATTTTGAGCAGGCCTTAGAGACAATTTCCAAAAATATAACATTGGTCACCTATCTAAGTCCGATCCGACCTATCTGACGTAAAAGTCTGTTTGACATTACACTCTGATTAGCTTTAAAAGTGTCAGTTAAAAGCTAGTAGTAAATGTCACTAGAACGTAGATAGAATGTCCGGGTCGTCCTCCGGATTTCAATCCTTGTGATTATTTTTTATGGGGCTATTTAAAAGGCAAAGTCTATATCACACAACCACCTAACATTCAAAATTTGAAAACGAGAATTAGAAATGAAATTCGGGGAATCACACCTGAAGTTATTAGAAATGTATTAAGCGAATTTGAATACCGTGTGGCTGTAGCTCAGGAAATATTGGGAGACATATTGAACATTTAATTTAGGTGTACTTTTATTTGTTGTCTATTTTGAAAACTATTAATATATCACTTACTGCTTTCTCCATATTACGTTGTATATATTACTGATACCAGTTAGATACATTTCCCAATTCAACAGCTGTTATCTCGACAGCTACGAAAGTAACAGGTAATAAATGTCATATTTTTGCAATTGTCTCTCAAAGGTCTGCTCAAAAATATAAAACGATACAGGGTGTCCCATTTAAAAAAAATTGCATTGACAGCGGTACATGAAACTCGAATGCCCTGTATATTTTCACTATTTCTTGAAAAACTAAACTGCAAATAAAAATTGACGCGTCGAAGCAATTCGTTCAAATATCAATAAAACCTGAGTTTTTAATTTTATTCCAAACTTTGGTCCTTCACTGTATATATTTTTTATAATACGTTTGCTGTCTTCCTGCACTCTGTAGTCGACGTAACCCTCGCATTATCTATTTTGATAACCTAACGATATTCTAAACTACAGTAAACACATTTTAATTTATGAAAAAAGTATTCGTATATCAAATATCAATTTTTTTTTCTCGAAAATATAAATTTCTGTAAAAATTTCTCAAGAACAAAATTGTCTTTTTTGAGGAATATTCTCAATTTTTTTCAGAATTTTTAAAGACGATTTTTGATTGTTCCAAAAATCACGAAATCAGAAATTTCCAAAAATGTCATTGAATTAAAAAAATTTGGAAAAAAAAGTATTTTTCGATTGATTCTAAGATATGTTTATTCTTAGAACATTTTTACCAGTCCGTAGTTTTTGAGTAGGAAGTTAATGAAGTTTATACAAGAATATTTTTGTTTCACTCCTCATTTTGTTTTACCAAAAATTTTTTTTAAAATAAAATAAAGCCGTTTATTTTAAGTTTAGGTCTTTTATCGTTCGATATTTTTCTGGTATAGAACCCGGGAATTTACCTGTTTCATAAAGAAATTCAGGTCTAAAAAAATTTTGGTGTCGAATAAATCGTAATTTTTGTCAAAAAATGTGTTAATAACTTTTTTTAAATCAATTTTGAAAAATTATAAGGCCATATTTTGAAAGAGCATGAAATTTTACGTCGGAATTGACCTGATTTTTGACATTTGGGTCTTAACCTTTAGACTGCCGGCATTTTTCCCTTATAAATGGATATTTTTTGAGGGGCAGTTTATATATATAAACATCTAATACATCTAGAGTAGTTTCCGAGGTCACGGGTGGCTCATATATGAGCCAGGCCGGCTGGTAACGGTCGGGCCAATGTTAAAAATTTTCAGATTGTGTAAATTACTATATATCTATTTTTAACCGAATATTATAATGTAATAAGCTACCAAAAAACACTCTAAAACATATTGAGTCACCAATAAAACCACTCAAAAACGTGAAAAAAGCGATCAGTTACACTGAAATAATATTTTTTTCTTCATTAGGTAGAAATTCAATGTTTTACATTCGAATTAAATCGAACACATTATATTCAAGTATAGCTAAAAAAATTATTATTTATCCTAAATACAGTAATTCAAGTAAAATCTATGTAAAAAAAAATTATTTGAAATAACCGATAAAAAGCCAATAACCGTTCAATAAAGAATTTTGAAAATATCACCTTTTCGCTAGGGGTGGTTTCGGCATCTCAATCAATTGCGGGAAATTTTAGAGTACATTTTACAGATTTTACAGCGTGCTTCCGAAAAAAATCGTGTAAAAAGTCAATACCCACCTAATAACGAATTTTTGAAAATTTCACCCCCTCGCTACTTTTAACCGAATGTGCTTGATATTATAATGTAATAAGCTACCAAAAACACTCTAAAATATATTTAGTCACCAATAAAACCACTCAAAAACGTGAAAAAAGCGATCAGTTACACTGAAATAATATTTTTTTCTTCATTAGGTAGAAATTCAATGTTTTACATTCGAATTCAATCGAACACATTATATCGTATCTATATATAGTATATATATATAGTATCGCTAAAAAAATTATTATTTATCCTAAATACAGTAATTCAAGTAAAAAACTAATAAATATTCTATGTAAAAAAAAAATTATTTTAAATAACTCGATAAAAAGCCAATAACCGTTTAATAAAGAATTTTGAAAATATCACCCTTTTCGCTAGGGGTGGTTTCGGCATCTCAATCAATTGCGATCAATCAAATTTTAGAGTACATTTTACAGATTTTACAGCGTGCTTCCGAAAAAAATCGTGTAAAAGTCAATACCCACCTAATAACGAATTTTTAAAAATTTCACCCCCTCGCTAGGGGTAGTTTCGGCATCTCAATCAATTGCGGAAACTTTTAGGATAATTTTTTACAGATTTTACAGACTATTTACTAAAAAAATTCAGTAAAAAGTTCAATAACGAGTTTTTAAATATTTTACCCCCTCGCTAGGGGTAGTTTGGTACCTCGATCGACTAGAAAGAATTTCAGTTGTATCCATTAGAGATCAGAGAGCCTATTAAATGGGAAAAATTCACTATAATATCTGTATTCATCACTAAAACTATTTTATTTTATTACTGTCCCATATATGAGCCAGCCGGCAGTCTAAAGGTTAATGGATCAAGTAAACCACGAAATAATTCCCTCACGATATACATGTATGTAATTTAAAACGTACGAACAAAGGGTTTTTTGTCCATTCTAACTCAGATAACTCTCGCTCGGCTATGTTAAGCTGAATTATGGGTGGCATATTTTAGAAGCAATTTGTCAAGGGATCCGTTAGAAAAATTGGGGCGATGTGTGTTTTTTTTTCTGCATAAAGAAAGAGGGATGGCTGCATCAAAAAGTGTAAGTAAGCAGATGTCTTCGTGATGTATTTGATCGATGTACACCATTAACGTCTTATCCCACCACTGGCGGCGAAAGAGTTCGTCAAGGAACCGAAGGAATTTAATCGAAAGGAAAAGTAGAACATATTGTTGCGCATTTTCTTGTTGGGATGCTTATACATATTAAAAAAATAAATAAAACGCGAATATTTCAGGTTCAATGTTGTGGACGAATTGATGGAATGTATTATTTGGAGAAAACGGCATAGTCCAACAAGCAAATAATTAAATGAGTTATTCACGCGATTGAAGATACAAAAAGGCAGTCACAGTTTAGTGTAGTGTAACATCGCTAGTGAGACAGGTGCAAGCAAAATGATTAGGTATTAGTGAAGCTTTGTGAGAATATAACTAAATTTAAATAAATTGGAGTGGTTTTATTATACCTAAAACAAACACTGTATTATACCTAACCGGATTTCTGTACAACCACTGAATATCTCAACTCTTGTGGAAGAACACGCTGCGTGATGAATAAGTGATTCCCAATATCTTTTCCGGTTTGTGTTTCGTGTTTTGTCATGACTAGAGCCCGTAGGTTAATAATAGATTCCAGAATCGGTTTTAATGCGACTGGAATACTGTTATATGAGCCACAAGTACATCGTGAACTCCTGTATACAGGGTGGACCATTTTAACCTTTAATAGAAAGTAACTCGGCCGGTAAGCGAAAAAATAAAAAAAGTTGTATACAAAAGTTGTTGGGCAAAGAGGGGGACGTACGACCGTCCCCCTCCTTAATTAAACCTCGACGTTGACCTTGAGGGTTATTTGAAGGTCAAACCAACTTTTTCAAATATAAACAACTATTTTTTACTCCGGATTGGAAAAGAGCGGGAAATTTTACGTCCAAAATGGTACTTGCCAACAAAGTCATGACAAGGTCGAATGAAGGTAAAATTTTCTAAAATTGTTAAATAACCAGGGCTAGCTCGGGATAGAGATTGAAAACAGTAAAATTGTTCGGTTTTTAAGGTTATTTCAAGGTCAAAGTGATTTATCAAGCGTGAAACCCTACTTTTGACCTCTGATTTGAAATATTTAACGTCAAGGTCATTGGTATCAGGAAATGACCTTATTCGATCCTGACAACTTTAATCAGAAAAATTTTACTCTTTCCAATCTCTATCCCGAGCTAGCCCTCGTTATTTAACAATTTTCGAAAATTTGACGTTCATTCGACCTTGCCATGATCTTGTTGACAAGTATCATTTAGGACGTAATACTACCCGCTCTTTTCAAATCCGGGGTCAAAAATAGTTATATATATTTGAAAAAGTTATTTTGACCTTCAAATAACCCTCAAAGTCAACGTCGAGGTTAAATTTAAGGTTACGGTCGTACGTCCCTCTCCTTGCCCAACAACTTTTCTATACAACTTTTTTTACTTTTTCGCTTACCGGCCGAGTTATTTCCTAATGTTATAACGTCAGTCACTGTGTGTATACAAGTTCTGTGTCTTGTAACTATGGTTCCTTTGCCGATTAGTTGGGCCAGTGGCGATGCGTGATATTTCAGTTAGCCATATCTTGAAAACGACGCATGGGACCCACTTCACTTTTTAGGTGATGACTATACACCCCTTACAGAAAGGATTTATAGTGAAAAAACCGTCAGCAAAGTTTGCGAAAAAAATTTCAAAAACACTGGAGCACTCCTGGGTTCTCAGTAACGCTCTGTGGAATATTTGCAGTATATATTTTTTCATAATCTAGAAACAAATATAAGGATAAGTTTTTCGATTTGTTACAAAATATTTTTGTTTCAAAAAGTTATGGTCATTTTAATTTTGGGAAACAAAATGTTCCTATAAAATTAAAATTAAAATGGCCATAACTTTTTGAAAAAAAAAATATTTTGCAACAAATCGAAAAACGTCTCCTTATACTTGTTTCTAGATTACAAAAACAAATATACTGCAAATATCCCACAGAGCATTACTGAGAACCCAGGGAGTGCTCCAGTGTTTTTGAAAATTTTTTCGCAAACTTTGCTGACGATTTTTTCACTATAAATCCTTTCTGTAAGAGGTGTATAGTCATCACCTAAAAAGTGAAGTGGGTCCCATGCGTCGTTTTCAAGATATGGCTAACTGAAATATCACGCACCGCCACTGAGTTGGGCTACAATCATCATCACACGTATAAGGTAAGATCTGTTTGACATTTCGTACTGTTACTACTAATGGTATCCTGGAGCCGCCCCTGGTAAAGTACGCATCTATTAACCTCTTAGCTCTAGTGATGGCTCATGTCATTTATTTGTTTGTTAGACTGTAGTAGACTAAATTATCTCAAGCTGTCAATCTCAATCATCTGGCAAAACTGTTTGGCGATTTACAGATTACATTTCACAGATGTGGGCTGGTTTACTTTTGGTGGTCTTTCACGTATTGTATCTACAATACATCCTTAAATATAAAGTTGAATCACTGCATGAAAATAAGAAGACGTTCTTATGTTGAGTTACAAACTAGGAAGAGTTACAAAGATATAAAATGTTACACATGCGATTGTCCCAATGGCAACGGAATCGTGGGGGTGGCTATACATAAATGTTATATCTGTACATAATACTAGAGACAAGTCTAGGTCAGGCCCTCCACCACCTCTCTCACTTCGGTTGCGGTTTGTTCGCCCCCCACCTTCACACTTGCGTCGCATATATCTAAGAGAGAAGTTCCCCTTCATTCTGCAATGTACGTAGTGCCGTACACAGATCTGTATAATGTTTCTTTGTGTTCCCTGGCAAAAATAAATAGTTTTTCGTCTTTTCGAAATAATCTGCAATCTACAAAGATTACAAGGACCTGAAAACTTTTTTACTATTGGTGTTCGTATAAGGCTAAGTTCAGATGGTCCCGCGTGAACGCGCGTTCCACAAGCCGCGCGACAACGTGAGTATAAATATTCAAAGCAGTCATATAAAATTGTTTATATGAACGCTCGTTATCGCGCGTGTCGCGATCGCAAGTACACGCAAAACAACTTTTTCAAATAGATATAACTATTTTGACCCCGGATTTGAAAAGAGCGAGAAACTTTACGTCTTAAATGATACTTGTCAACAAGATCATGGCAAGGTCGAATGAAGGTCAAATTTTCGAAAATTGTTAAATAACGAGGGCTAGCTCGGGATAGAGATTGGAAACAGTAAAATTTTTCTGATTAAAGTTGTCAGGGTCGAATAAGGTCCTGGAATATATTATAAGGAATAATTTCCTGATACCAATGACCTTGACGTTAAACATTTCAAATCAGAGGTCAAAAGTAGGGTTTCACGCTTGATAAATCACTTTGACCTTGAAGTAACCTTAAAAACCGAACAATTTTACTGTTTTCAATCTCTATCCCGAGCTAGCCCTGGTTATTTAACAATTTTCGAAAATTTGACCTTCATTCGACCTTGTCATGACCTTGTCGGCAAGTACCATTTTTGGACGTAAAATTTCCCGCTCTTTTCAAATCCGGAGTAAAAAATAGTTGTTTCTATTTTGAAAAAGGTGGTTTGACCTTCAAATAACCCTCAAGGTCTACGTCGAGGTTTAATTTAAGGAGGGGGACGGTCGTACGTCCCCCTCCCTTGCCCAACAACTTTTGTATACAACTTTTTTTATTTTTTCGCTTACCGGCCGAGTTACTCTCTATTAAAGGTTAAAATGGTCCACCCTGTATACAGGAGTTCACGATGTACTTTAATATTGTGGCTCATACAACAGTATTCCAGTCGCATTAAAACCGATTCTAGAATCTATTATTAACCTATGGGCTCTAGTCATGACAAAACACGCAACACAAACCGGCGAAGATATTGGGAATCACTTACTCATCACGCAGCGTGTTCTTCCACAAGAGTTGAGATATTCAGTGGTTGTACAGAAATCCGGTTAGGTATAATACAGTGTTTTTTTTTAGGTATAATAAAACCACTCGAATTTATTTAATTTACTTAATTATTTAATAAAACTTTTTTACTATTGGTGTTCGTATAAGGCTAAGTTCAGATGGTCGCGTGTGAACGCGCGTTCCACAAGCCGCGCGACAACGTGCGTATAAATATCCAAAGCAGTCATATAAAATTGTTTATATGAACGCTCGTTATCGCGCGTATACTTGCGATCGCGCGCGATCGCCTATGCTCTGTCGCCGGTATCTTGACTCGTGCGTAATGCGCGCGATATCGCGCGTATTGAAGCACAAGAATCAGACATAGACGCGTTCACTTGATGCGCGCGATTGGAGGCGTTTAGACGTACGAAATTGCAAGATGGACGAGGATTTTAACACCGATTTGTTTATCGGTGAAGTAGAAAAACGACCAGCAATATGGAACTTGAATTCGAAGGAATACTCGAATAAAATAGTTACATACATAGTTAGTCCGGAAATGGTTAAAAAAACTTCTCTCCATGTCTTGTCAGGTTTGGATATAAGGTAATAGGCTCAAAGTGGTTCTCTCACTTAAAATGGGATGCACCCAGTACCTTCTTTCTCTTCTTCGTCGCCGACATTTCAGCCTCCGATACAAAATCCACAAACAGATTGCCTCATCAACTTCCATTTTCCATGACTAACGAAGCTACAATGCTGCGGTCACTCGCAAATCATGAATACACCATCGCTGCCATCGCGCGCTGTTGCGCTACCAACGCGCAACCATTTGAATAGAGCGTCGCGCGCCAACGAGCTACAAATGCGCGTCGTCGCGCGACCATCTGAACTTAGCCTTACCTTGACTACGTGCGATAATTAGCCGCGACAGGTGGCCTTGTTCGAGAGTAATCGCCAGAGAACCGCACTTCGGTATTCGCCAGCGATAATCGTCGACGTGGCGTGAAGATAGAGGGACAAGGATGCCGATACAATCGCCCTGCTCGATGTAAAACTGCATCGTGCAACCCTTGCCGATAGCGACGTCAGTCAATTAAAACCTCCGCTCACCCCCCACCCCCTCCAAATCCCCGGCCGTGCGAAAATGCCTTCTCTGATCTCGTTAATTTAGGACGTAATTAGGGCCGGTTCTAATTAAAAAGGATATGAATATTTTAATCCCTAAATCTCCGTTAATTAAACTGCGTTTCTGTGTCGCGTTGCGCCGCCAAAAAAATTACAATCCGCGCGCCTTTAAATGAAACAATTTAACCAATTAACGCCCAAACGAACACAATTTTTCGTCCTTTTTGGAGCGTCAATCTCGAAGGGAAATTAATGAATTCACTCAATAAAAACCACTTATCCTAATGTTTTCGGATGTGATCTCTCGATTTCCGGAGTCAGAATTGTGATTAAATGCTCTAGAAAAAAATATGGCTGACTTTATGGAGAAAAGTACTGAAAATTTGGGGATTATTTTTTTTTGTATAATTTTTTTTTTTTAGTCCAAAAAGTACTCTAACCTACTCCGGATGTGGAGGGATGTGGAGGCAATAGTTGGAGTTGATGATATAATTTTTTTTTGCCGACCTCAACTGACTCTAATCTTTTCAAAATGGCGGATATTGCATAAAATCTCATCAAATATGAATTTTTCTCTAGTATTAACGAGAAAATAATGTTATTGTGAGTTTTTCTTGATCCACAGTCATTTTCCTCAATCAAAACAATACTACAGAATATATTTGACTAAATTTTCAATTTTCAATGATGGCGGATTCAAAATGGCGGCCGGATTTTTTAAGAAATGGCGCGTTTTTCATTATAAAAAGTAAATAGGAGTTTGTAATTATATTTTTTCCTATGTAATTTCATGTTTTAGTAACATTTTGAGTTATTCCTGGTAAAAAAAGTCTGAAATCCAAGACGGCGGATTCAATATGGCGGACATCATTCTTGAAAATTCAAAATTTGAAAACGGAAAAATTACAGTCATATTTCACGTAGAATTCTGATGGAAAATGACCTCTCAATCTTTTTCATAAAAATACGTTCTATCTGAGTAAAAAATATTTGTCATTCTAACCTCAAAACGAGATTTTTTCCGGTGTTGAGGTTTTCATGAAATCATGAGAATTATATATTATGTACTTAAGGATGTAGGCGCATTGAAGAATTTTTTTCGGAACTTCGCATATAAATAGAAAATATATATTTTGAATTCGGGCGCATTGACGAATTTTTTCCGGAACCTCCTCGCATATTTATTCAAAAAATAGTACGTTGAACGTACTTTCTGGTGGGTGTGAGAAAAAATCGTATATGCACTACGAGAAACAAGTAGGCTGTGTACTTCCGGCGAGTAGTTTGCGCCCGAGCATCCCTAAGTGCATAATATATCATTCTCATGATTTCATCATAAGAACCTCAACACCGGCACCGGAAAAAACTTCGTTTTGAGGTTAGATTGACAAATAATGTTTTACTCAGATAGAACGCATTTTTATGAAAAATATTGAGAGGTCATTTTCCATCAGAATTCTACGTAAAATATGACTGTAATTTTTCCGTTTTCAAATTTTGAATTTTCAAGAATGATGTCCGCCATATTGAATCCGCCATCTTGGATTTCAGACTTTTTTTACCAGGAATAAGTCAAAATGTTACTAAAACATGAAATGACATAGGAAAAGTATAATTAAACACCTATTCACTTTTTATAATGAAAAACGCGCCATTTCTTAAGAAATCCGGCCGCCATTTTGAATCCGCCATCATTGAAAATTGAAAATTTAGTCAAATATATTCTAGTATTGTTTTGATTGAGGAAAATGACTGGCCAAGAAAAACTCACAATAACATTATTTTCTCGTTAATACTAGAGAAAAATTCATATTTCATGAGATTTTATGCAATATCCGCCATTTTGAAAAGATTAGAGTCAGTTGAGGTCGGCAAAAAAATTCTATCATCAACTCCAACTATTGCTTCCACCTCCCTCCACAATCCGGAGTAGGTTAGAGTACTTTTTGGAGTAAAAAAAAATATATAAAAAAAATAATCCCCAAATTTTCAGTACTTTTCTCCATAAAGTCAGCCATATTTTTTTCTAGAGCATTTAATCACAATTCTGACCCCGGAAATCGAAAGATCACATCCGAAAACATTAGGATAAGTGGTTTTTATTGAGTGAATTCATTAATTTCCCTTCGAGATTGACGCTCCCAAAAGGACGAAAAAAATTGTGTTCGTTTGGGCGTTAATGGGGTTAAATGGGTTATATCGCGATAGAACTGTCCAATATGAACACTGAATTCTAAGTCTACCAGAATGTTAACTTACGACTATAACACCTCTGTAACTTTGCTAAGAAGGATTAGAGCCAAACATTTTGTTGCTGTAATTTGATGCAGCCTTAATCGAACTAAACTTTTCATTTCAGTATTTTAAATAGGTACAAAGTGGTACATCGAATTCTCCTTTGGCTTCCGCGTTTACGAGATAATGCTCGTCTAAATAGAGTTTGGACACTCGGTATAATAATTATATATATATGGGACGTTCCATGTCAACCGGGACACCGTTCTCTCCAAAAGTAGAAGCAAGGAAAAAATACGTTTAAGGTCTCAAAATGTTCGTATACTCAGGGGCTTTCGAATAAACGATGGCCATTTTTTATAATATGGCCATAATTTAAAAAAATAGTTCAGTACCTAGCTTAAAATCATCTATACATGGAAAATACTTTATGAATTTGGATATGCTGAATCCGAATTTCATATTCTTAAGTCCAATAGTGATAGGAGTATTAGTAACAGCCATTTTTGACCATTTTTTTTTTTTTATACCATATTCTCTGGAAAAAAGGATTTTTTCTAGAAGTAGCTACTTTTATGTGTTTTGACATAATAATTTCGATTATTGGGATCCCAAAGTACAGATTTGTGTTGTAAGAACTGGCCATTTTTTGACAATTTTTTGGCATTTTTTTGGTATCAAGACCAAAACTTAACAATTTTAAACCTAACATAGCCTAAAGTGATTAGCACCAAAGCTAACAACTGTAAACCTATCATATCTGGTTTTAAGTGCCTAATTCCCTAATTAATCGGAGCGCTAGTAATTTAAACCTACCTAATTAATTTCTAGGTGACAAAAATTTATCAAAAAATAGCCCGTTTTAATTGCCCTATTTTTTTGATTTCATAATCCAATAACACAAAGTCAGTAGGTACGTCAAAAAACATAAAAGTAGCTACTTCTAGACAAAATCCTTTTCCAAAGAGATATGGTCTAAAAACTAAAAAAATGGTCAAAAATGGCTGATACTAATACTCCTACCACTTTTGGACTTTAAGAATATGAAATTCGGATTCAGCATGTCCAAAATCATAAAGTTTACTATCCATTAGTAATGTTAATGTCCTTGATTTTATGTTTTGGTAGATAATTATTCGGGTGGAGGACAGCACAAAGTAGACAATTTGAAATTTTTTAAAATGCCGACGTTTCGACGTTTTATTGACATCTTTTTCAAGGCTAAAAAAATTTAAAGTTGAGTTTCTATGAAAGTTCTAAATGAAGACAATTTGTGAAAGTATACAACAAAAAGCATTATTTAAAATTAACAAAAATAACAAATTATTATAAAAGACAAGTTATTCACATTAAAATATGTCACTAACATCCAAATATAAATAAGGTTAAAAGTCATTTAAATAAATGTAATTAGCCTAATTTAAAAATCACTTACCTATTTAAGTCGAACAACTTGTACAAATTGTCTTCTTCTTGTCTTGTCTTCATTTAGAACTTTTCATAGAAACTCAACTGTACTTTAATTTAGCCTTGAAAAAGACGTCAATAAAACGTCGAAACGTCGGCATTTTAAAAAATTCAACTTGTCTACTTTGTGCTGTCCTCCACCCGAATAATTATCTACCAAAACATAAAATTTACTATTAGATCGGGGTATTTTCCATGTACCTATAGATTTTAAGCTAGGTACTGAACTATGAACTAATTCCTAATTTAATTTAAAATTTCGAAATTTTCTCAAAAATGGCCATCGTTTATTCGAAAGCTTTTTGAGTATACGAACATTTTGAGACCTTAAACGTATTTTTCCTTGCTTCTACTTTTGGAGAGAACGGTGTCCCGGTTGACATGGAACGTCCCATATATAAAGTGTTTATAATACATAATAACGAGCCATCCAAAAAAACGTCCAAATCTGGCTATAAACGAGAGAAATGGAAATAGCGGTTATGTCGAAGTTGGAATCGAAACTTTGTTGTCAAACTTTTGACAAGTGGCTATCACGACTGTAAAATAAATAATGGCTGTCAGCCTTGACAATTAAATAAGGTTTAAATTTAAGATTAAGAATAGAAATACGTATTTTTTTTTGCTCAGCTACTTTGATGACGTTTTTTTTTTTTGGATGGCAACTATTAGTCTTATTATGTTATTTTACATCTATTTTTTTCCGAGTTTATTTTTTTTTTTTTCGAGCACTATTATCAAGAAAAGATCCGAACAGAAATAAAAAAAGCTTCCGATACCGGGAATCGAACCCGAGCCTCCTGGGTGAGAGCCAGGTATCCTAGCCACTAGACCATATCGGATGTTGCCAGTATTTTTCTACAAAATACACAGCCGGAAACGCAAAAATATAAATAGTTGTGTAAAAAAAAATCAGAAATCAAAATTGTGCCTGCTTATATTTTAGGCACAACCTAATATCAGAAATAATTAATATATTCAGAGAGTACTGCTACTTGAGATACAAGAACTACGATATACATAAACAGTTTTATTCTTGTTATAGAATTCCAACGACAAAATTAGCTAGGTGTATTTTTTCTCCAGGCCAATTTTTGCATTTATTTGCAATTATTTGTGTTGGAAAACTACATGGAAGATAAAAAGATGTTTTTTTTATTGAAGATGCGGGTGAAAATATATGTGAACTGTTTATCGTGCGTGTGGTATTTAGCAAGTAATGTAGTTTTTTGATGATTTAGCTGAAGACAGATCCTTGCTTTTCCAGACACAATACACTTTGCAAAGTTTTAAAGTCGCAAACATATTATTAGGTACACTTCTTTCTGTAAAAGAAGAAAGGGGCCATAAGGGAAAATTTAACATTGTGACTCCGATTTTCAAAATGATATTTTTTCTTCGATGACCCATGATGACCTGCCACTAGCCCTAGAATATTATGGAAATCGACGCGTACCTACAATTTTTTATAAAAAAATTAAAATGTCAGATTCTTCAGCATTAGGTCTATGGCAGAAATTCGAACTTTGAGCCTCTTGATGACCACGTGGCTCATCGATATTGGACATGAAACTTTCAGGGCCGAAAGATAATAATATTGTCATAAGATATATTTTGGCAGGGCGGCAAGTTGTAACTAATTTTTTTGTGGCAAACTTTTTGTTAATTTTTGCTAAAATTCTGCTAAAAATGGGTTTCGATCGATGCATTGAGACGAAAATAAAAAAAAAAGACAAGCTAATGTGATTCACTGTAAATAATGGATATTTTATTTTGTAAAATACATTTTCAGTAACGAATAACAAATAAATGTTTTAAGAATAATGTTTTTTCACTGTATTTTGCAATATTAGAATTCATCTAATTCGATGATTTTCGTCCCAATGCATCGACTGAAACCCATTTTTAGCGGAATTTTAACAAAAAGTAACAAAAACCTTGACGCCCCCTAGCGGCCACAAAAAAATTAGTTACAACTTGCCGCCCTGCCAAAATATGTCTTATGACAATATCTTCAATATCTTACGGCCCTGAAAGTTTAATGTCCAATATCGATGAGCCACGTGGTCATCAAGAGGCTCAAAGTTCGAATTTCTGCCATAGACCTAATGCTGAAGAATATGACATTTTAATTTTCGATAAAAAATTGTAGTCCTCGAAGAAAAATACCATTTTGAAAATCGGAGTCACAATGTTAATTTTCCCTTATGGCCCCTTGCTCTTTTAGGTTAAGGTAACTGAAGTTAATGCTAGTTAGGCAGTAAATATTATCTTATCTCATTAAACTACATATTATTCAAGAATATTTTTAAAAATTATAAGACTTGCATTTAAAAGATAATTATTCACTTACCTATCACCTTTTATATTCTAGAAGTCTGAAATTTCGTTTTCAAACATGGCTCAATTTGGCTAGGGCGGTAGAACAGGAGCTTTATCCAAAATAAATTGATTCCATTCCAGTGTGTCTGGAAAGAAAAATGCTTGTTATAAGATGACTGAGAACTGCATGGGAATTTTCGTGGCAAACTAAAGCTTTTTACTCACTCTATTCAGTAGGGCGAGAATTGCATGATGTTATCGTCAGAGTATTTTTAAATGAATACTGCTACTGTTTTTGTTTAAGTGAAGTGAGGACGGGTATTAGAAGAATCAAGGAACAAGTATGTACCAAGTATTTTCAAATGGTATTTCAATAAATAGTACGCTACTTACGAGGTGTCTAAATTAAGTAATAATTCAGGCAATATATCAGAAAACTGCTCAGTTTTAAAAAGAGTCCTGAATAAGGTTTCTCGGCGGGATAATTAAGTAAAAAAATAGTAGAAATGGATTGTGTATGTTTTGGATAAAATCGGTATGTAGGAACATTAGTAAAAAAATCGATAAAAGTGTTTTTTGCAGATTAAGGGACGAAAAATAATTTGAATAACAAAAAAATAGCACGTTGTAGCGCTTAAAAAAACGAAAAAAAATGAGTTTTTGCTGATCAAAATCTGTTCAGAAGTTTTTGCACAAAAAATAAAAACCGATGAAAAATGCCCATTTTTTTAAATGAAATAATGAAACTGATTTTTTTAAATGTTTTTATTCGAATAGAGTTACAATTCAATATTGTAACAACTTCCTTGGAAAGCCACCCAGCCCTGGAGACGATTCTTCCATTCCCCATAGCAGTGCTGGAACTCATATACTGGAATAGCCTTCAGCTGGTCGGTTACAGCCCTTTGAATGTTTTTACTGGCTAAAAACTCGTTTACTGAACTCGTTTTACAGTGTTACTAGATTGAGCACTGCGTTGCCTGTTTCATTACCTAATTTACACACCTCGTATAATCTAACATACATACATATGTATGTATTATACTTATGTAAAAAAGTTAATATAACCCGATATTTCACTGGACATTATTAACCAGTAACATGTAGTCGTCTTTTTTGAAATGTAAGGAATGCACTTTCATTTGTGGGGTACCTTCTCTCACTGATAAAGAAAGTTTCCATGCGTTCAATTAAACATTTTCGCTCCACAAACCGTTTATTTGACTTGAACAATTGCACAACACGTGCGACGATCTTCAGAAGAAATATTTCAACATCCATACCGCATCTTTTATGTTATAAAAAGAAGATATGATGTCGATGATATAGCAAAGTTGCATAAGTCTAGAGTATTTTAATGCTTACTACTTTAAGCGCGATATGTTTTACTTGACTTTGACTCGTACATTAGTTGCAGGCGTTGCATAAACAATGGTTTTATCTGGGTACATATAAAGCATTCTTCTTAATTTATTGATTTTAACTGCATGAATCTTTTTTTCCTGAAGGACGAAAAATAATTTGAAACTGACATAAAACATAGAAACTGAACTTAATTTATCACGACACTTTAAACGACCAAGTTTAAACTGCTTAAGTCACCATTTTGTTACGGACTGAGTATCACCTAACCGATATCCAGATGGGTTTAATTAAATTTTAATTTATACAAGTTGAAACTTTATCGTTCGAATTAGCGACTGTAAACAAGACAAGGTTATTTAATTCCGGAAAACTCACCTAAAACATTACTCAGGTGCTCGAAAAACGTCTCCGGTCGTTCCAATTAGAAACTTACAAACTTTTAAAGGGTTCACTCATTTTTAATTATGTCGGAAATTAAACGAAATCCGTTAATCCTTCCACTACTTATGAACTTGAAATGAGCACACTTTTGACTAGTTTAGGATTTTAAATTAGCACACTTTTGACTAGTTTAGGATTTTAAATTGTCAGTAATCTGAAAATGCTACCTTTTGTTGTAGTCCCGACCGCAAGTAACTGTAATACAGTGTGTTCCAAGCCAATACTGGGTGTACAAGCCAAAAACTTGGTAACGAAAAACCAAATGAAAATCCAATATTCATTTCTGATTTATTTTTCAATTTGACTATGATAGGTAGTGCTTCAAAAAATGCAAGAATAATTCTCAACGCACGAGAAAATAGGAGGTCAGACTTTTTTCTGGAATACTCTCGCAATGACCCAAAAAGCGACCATCAGGCAGCATTCAATATTTCCAAAAAAAATGCTATTTTATAAATTAAAAAAAAAACAAAGTACCGTACAAAATAAATGTATCACTGATTGCAGAAAGGGTATAAGTCATTAAAAGTAACTTTCGAGACAATGAAAAATAACTGTTTATGCATCCCCTATCAATATTTTGATAAAAACAAAGATACTATCCTAAATAAATCGGAATTACGAGATAAAAATCAACCACCGTCACCTTCTGTGCATAGGAACTATTGAATGCAAAAAGGATACAAGTCACTGACATATATCCATTCTGCACTCAATGATATTTCATGACATACTTTTTGTCGATACTACGTATAGGGACATAAATCGTTTATGCACTAAACGATGCGTAATACTCTTAAGTACTGTTTGATATGATAAATTCAATTTGACCAAAAATATGACTTGTACCCTTTCTGCAATCAGCGATTCAAATAGTCTTCGTAGTTTCTATCTTTCAAAATATACAGGAAGTGTTTACATGAAAGTAAGATAATGTATTTTTTTCAATTTAGTCACAACCTGTATGCAATTGCCAGATTTACTACTGAATGCGATTTGTTATCTCTTGTTATTAATAAATTCTCTTTGATCAACTAGCGAGTGTAATTTTTCTTTTCAAATTGTCAGATTGTCAAATTTAAAATTTGAATAAAAACATCAATAACAAACAACTTGTAATTAAAATTCTAATCATAAAAAAAATTTGGATGTTCGTTTGTTTTTTCGTTATTGGCTTGTACACCTATAAATCGGAACACACGGTGGATGAAATATTTCTGTATTTATCTTAGTTTTTCTATTCTTTTTTTTATTCCGACAAATAAAATTACGAAGAATAAAAACTGTTTCGCCCAACCGCGTCTCCATTTTTATAATGCGTAGCGGGGGTTTTTTTTCGGGGGAATTGTAAGACAGTATGAAAAAATTTTGCATTGCGGAAATTTCCTTTTTTACATAGTGGCCTAAACTGATCAAGGTCCCACTTAAGAAGAGATTATCGAAACGGTTCCGTTCCGATTGCTGATTTTCGATTTACTGTTCGTTTTTTACGCATCCTATAAAAATTATTCCGAAAACACGGCGAAGGAAATTCGAGTTGGGTTTCGGAAATGTCACGTCGAGTACCAAGTCCGGTATGAATCCTGTGGTTGTTAAAGTTTGCGACGGACTTATTATATACGGGATGCCCAATTTTAATGTTTTCACTGGAATATCTCTACAATAAAATATTTTAAAAATAAACTTTATACAAAGTTGTAGGGTGGGGCAAATATATGATTTCAAGATCAAAATGATGTTTTCATATCAATAAGATAGTAAAACATGTAGGATACACACTCTTATATATTGTATGTTATTTTAGCGTTTGTTTTTCTATAAAAGTTTAGATACTAATTTCAGTCGGTGAATTATCTTTCCAGTCATCGGGAACTTTTACATCAAAAGTATACTTTAACGATCAGCTGACGAAGTGTCGGAGGTGGAACTGCTGAAATCCATTTCCCGTAATTTGATTGATGAGAAAATCTATATTAAATTTTACGAGGAAATGGACAGATAATTTCCAATACGACTTAGGTACTCTTCGAAATCCATCAGAAGTACGAATCGAAATCGACAAATTAATGGGAATGGCTCTAATTAATTATCTTTGTGCAAAGTGGATGTCACCTTTTTTTTAATTTTGACATCGTAATATTCGCAGTCTTTGAAAGATGTTCTTTTTTGTTCGGATTGGTTATCAATTTTTTTTATTATATTTTCGACTTTTATAATAACCATAAATTAATGAAAAACAACAACTTAATACTGAAAAGAGTTAATTAACTTTTTTAGGACATCTTTCAGAATAGTAAATAAGAAAAAACATTTCGCGCTACATTGATCCCTAATGCAAAAAGGACAGCTTTAGCAGTTTTCAATCAGTGTGGTTCATTGCAATAGTAACAAGTAACGAGCTATTCTAAAAAAAAAAAAAACATCAAAGTTGGCCAAGCAAAAGAAGACGTATTTCTATTCTTAATCTTAAGTTTATAACCTCATTGAATTGTCAAGGCTGTCACATTATGTGATGGATACTTTACCGAGTATAAAAAAACCAAAATAAAAAACGTTATTAAAAAGAAACTATATTTTCGAAAAAATAAGACACAATTAGAGAAAATTACCGCTTATATTTATATACACTTGAGCACTTTGAGTCAACAACGCGCTGCAGTATCCACGGTGTTCCATTAATTTCTTCAATTTCATTGCAATGCGTTGCTGAAGGTCTTCCATATCGCCAACGGGAGTTTCAAAAACTGAATTTTTTTGACAAGCCCAGAGAAAAAAATCACAAGGGGTCACATTGCAGGATTAGGAGGGAATATGGTCTGCGTGTTCAAACTAATTATAAGATTTTCGAAATATTCGCCTATATAATTAATTATTTCCCTAGTAGTACGCACAAGATCCAGTATCTACATATTGTTAAATGTAACCTTCTTGCAATTCGTCGTCCTGCAACATTTGTACAAAATGTGTTAGTCCTTCTAAACTGTACCTCTTTGCATTCAGTGTTCCGTTAAAAAAATAGACCCAACAATCCACTATTTATTCACAGTTACCTACACTCCAATTTTTTTGGGTATAGTGGGATTTCAATATAAGAGTGAGGGTTGACTCCAAAGTCTCATATTCTGAGTTAAACATAGCCCGAAAGATGGAACCAAGCCTCATCAACAACAAAAAAAAACTTTCGAAGACAGCACCGTTATTCTGTACTTAATCTGGATCTGCCACTTCCTTGTTTGTGATTGACGCTTCCAGGTTGTCGGTACAAATTTAAATCTTTTAGCAACCGGCAGCACAGTTTAAAGTAATGAGTTTTGCACTCGTGTCTCCAACTTTTTAGTGCACATGATCTGATTGATCTGCGTGATGATAATATGACAATTAACTGATCTCCGCAACTTGTTTTGATAATATGACAATTAAATAAATTAACCTATTTGGTGTGTAGCCGCAAGGCGTCAGTCTGTTAATAGCGTGTTAGAAACAAATAGTCCTATATTGCTAGAAGGGTCTGGAGATTGGCGAAATCACCACGGTGCAGATACATATGCGTCTGTCTCTCTCTCGTAACTACTTCGAGTCTTACGCGCATGTCCGAGAATTGAACATCCAGTCACACACAGCCAATTGTCCCACCAGACTCGTGACGCTTGCGCACAACAGGTCAAGTAGTCATTTGCTGTCTCACTTACCCTGTGACACCTCTACTTACGGGCACCATCAATATAGGAGTATTAGATATATGGATACAATATAGTTTCTGTGAACATATTAACATTTTCATTCGTAAACTGACTACGGTCCTGTTACTCATAACCTCGTTTCATCGAGTTTTTCTTTCGTTCCAGGTCGGAGCCACGACAAGTCGTTCACGCTCTTCCGGCTAGGAGAGAAGTCGTCGGCGAGCGTGAAGGCCTTCGCCGAGACGGGTCGCTCCGACCTCCTGGAGGAGCTCGGCCAGGGCGAGGGCGGCATCTACGACGAGTTCAACGCGCCCCCCATTACCACGGGCGTCGGCAGGACGGAGGCGGAGTTCTTCGTGGACGGCAACCACTCCAGGGTAAACACCAAATACGTAATTCGTTGTAGACACCAACCGTACTGCGTCCACTATGCGCAAATTGAGTCAAATTGAATTAAAATGTATTGAGTCTTGATTTTCAATGCGAATTGCAAAAAAAAACGGATTCTGAACTGCGTAAAAAATGCAAAATATCAGGGACTTTTACTTAAGCACTTATTAATGACTTGTACAAATTTCAAATTTACTCGTATACTTTATGCCTTTGTCGAGTTATGAATGTTTATGGAAGAATATATTTATAATCCATTTCCCGAAACTCAAAAATATACGATTTGACTGCATGTTTTCTGGTAGAAAAAAAAAAATGATTCCTATGCAGAATTTACCCAGGAATACGGGTTGAAAGTCGGAAACATTTATTTATTTAACAATTTCTAAAAGATAGCATTTTTTTTTGTTTTTTTTTTGCTTATATCTTTGCTTCTAGAGCTCGTAGGCAACTTTTACGGCCACCAACTTTTTTCGTCATCAAATTTCCTACACGATAGGCCATTTTGCATATCGATTTTTTATTGTTTATTATAAACAAATTGCCAAATATCGCAAAAAAATTTTAGATCGAAAATCTTTAAAGTAACGTAAAACAAAATCTGCTCAATGAATTTTGATGTTACATTGAGAATTTATAACTCTCAACTAACTTAACAAAAAACGCTTTGCGGATTTGCAAAATATTGCTTAGTTTTTTTGTAAATTAATTTTGTAAAGTGAAACTTTGAGGTCTTAATTGCAAAAGTACGCCATATTATATCGTAATTTGGCCTCGGTGAGCACATTGCAATTAGCATAATGTATAATTTAATACAAAAAAAAAATAATCTGTTAATTTTTAACGTTTTGTCAAGAAAAAAACAATTTTGCAATTTGAGCAGATTGAGCAGATTTTGTTTTCCGTTACTTTAAATATTTTCGATCTAAACATTTTTTTTGCGATTTTTGACAATTTGTTTATAATAAACAATAAAAAATCGATTTGCAAAATGGCCTATCCTGTAGGAACTTTGATGACGAAAAAGTTGGTGGCCGTAAAAGTTGCCTACGAGCTCTAGAAGCAAAGATATAAGCACAAAAACAAAAAAAATGCTATTTTTTTTATAAATTGTTAAATAAATAAATGTTCCCGACTTTTAATCGCATCAAAACCTATTTTTCCCGTATTCATGGGGAAATTCTGCATAGGAATCATTAAATTTTTGTTCTACCAGAAAATATGCAGTTGAAATATTCCTCGGGACATGGACTATTAAGGAAGATATACTGCTGTCAAATTGAGGACTCAATACATTTGAAACGCATAGTAGGCTTATAGACTTTAGGGCTCATAGATTCAAAAATTTTCACTTGTGATCACAAGCTATGCGATATTTTATGCAGGGTGTTATGAGGGTGGATGTTGTACTTGAAACAGATGATCCAAAAGGAACAATTTGTACATACGTAATTTACAACCATACAATGTCTCTCGATTTTCTCTCGAGTTACTCTCATTCCATAATTTCTTAAAATAACACTGCGCAGAGCCCAATCCAAGTATGTACAGAATCCCGCAGGGGGTATGGAAATTCTTAAAAGACTGACACACTCTTATTTTTCAATGAAATTCAAATTTAATTTTTTTAATACATAGCTGAAATGTTGCCATTAAACGATGCATAGTGGAAAATAAGAAAAAATCAGGTGCGAAAAATTACGTCAGTTAGGTAGTGCCCATTTTTGTCTAGGCACTCCTATAGATGGTGCAAGAAATTGTCCATACTCCTTCGAAGCATTTCACGTGGAATCCTTCGAATTTGTCGGGTGATTGTTTCTAAAAGGGCTTCAAGTAGCCCCATAAAAAATAGTCACAAGGTGACAGGTCTGGGAACCGAGGAGGCCACTTCACATCTCTGTGGATGTATGGCAAACTGCTCCATTCGAAACCATACAGTATTGAGGTTAATGCGTTGTCTTCTTAATTGTGGCAGAAAAAATCATGGAACATCGCTAGGTAGTGATCTGTGTTTACGCAACTGTGCGTCCGTTTTCATGGAAAAAGTAAGGTCCAATAATAAAGTTTCGGCTAATGCCACACCAAACAGTAATTCTCTCGCTGTGCTTCAATTACAGAAAGGCCCGTTTCAATGAAGTGGTTATATACAAACCCGCGATGAGCTGTAGCCCACGTCTCCATGGTAACTGAAATGGCATCTGCCAACGAGTAGATACTATTTATTCGGAAAAGATGGAATCAAGCCTCATCTAAAAAAAAAAAAACTTTTCGAAGACAGCAACGTTATTATTAAAATAGTTAATAAACCATTGACAGAACGGTAGAGGTTCGTCCGCTCTGAGAATTTCATATGGATGGAGCTCCAAATATTTTTTCAAAATTCGTTGACACGTTGTATAGGGAATATTTACTCGTTGGCTCTGATAGCTAATTGATGTTCTTGGATTGTCCGTTATCACTTGCCTAACCATTTACACGTTTTCTTCTGTACTTAATCTGGGTCTGCCACTTCCTTGTTTCGGATTGACGCTTCCACTTTGTCGGTACAAATTTAAACGCTTTAGTGTCTCCAATTTTTTAGTGCGCATGATCTGATTCTGACCTAAAATACATTAAGTTCACCCCACCTTACATGACACGCTCCTCAAAAATTCCATACCTCCCTGCCGGACCCTGTATTTAAAATAAAAAAAGTTGTTCACATTCATGCATAATTTATTTATCCACAACAACTTTATTTTGTATGTTGATAATAATAAATGATTGACTCTTGAAAGTATCCGCCACTATTTCGAACTTTTTTTTTTATTGTAAGTACTAGGATTGGATCCTCCCCATGCATCATCCTTTTTCGTAAAAATTCTTAGATTATTATTAAACCACCTTAGACAGAGAACAACATACTAGATTTTTAAAAACGTAATTGTACTGTAAAATGAAATCAACATCATAAAGATAATAATGCCAAAAAAATGTTTGTTGAAATTTATTCCTATTATTACTGGAATGTTAGGAAATTCTGCAAAGAGGTCATGATCTCGCAAACCGTGAGACTTTGTACATGGGTAATCTATGTACCCTTGTTCCTTTTGGCCTACTATACAAATCTGTTTCAAATATGTCATCCTCCCACATAATACCCTGTAGAATTTGAAAAAAATATGCTCAACTCGATACAAATTTTAGAAAATGCCTCTGAACGCTTTAAAATCTACATGTACATGATAAAACCTGGATAACACTAACTTTTTATTATTATGAGTTTTATTATGGGATGCCTAATATTCTGATATTCCTTTAAAATTTACCTCCCCACTTGTGTGTATATAAAAATTACCACAGCAGCTCAGCGATAAAATAGCTTACGATACTTTCTAAACGTTATCAAACATGGTTAAAAGTCTGAAATAGCTCCAAGACTGAATCAAATTGAATTTTATTATGCATAGGCATATAAATAAGTAACAGCCTTCGGCAAGGCCCAAACTAGGAGGCCCACTTTCTTGAAGGGAAAATCAATTTGTTCGCAGGCGAATAGCTTTTACATTAATCTTTTTTCGGTGAAGTTTTCCCCTAAAGTATTTTTCGACATATGAATATTATTTTTCGCTAACAATATTATTAATATACTGAAAGAAAAACTCAGTTTCGACCTGTTACCATAACGGAACGGGATATTTTTTAAAAATAAACTTTTTCTATGTCCTATTCATTCGTTTGCTTCAATGGAATTGGTCGTAAATGTTAGAAAATCCCTATGATATTGTAAATACCTTAGTACTTAACATATCCAGAAACTCCAAAAGAATTCAGCCTCAGAAATAGAAACGGAATTTATGGCCATTCAAGAATTCCAAAGAACAATTTTAAAAAAAATGACTTTTTTGGCCCCTCAAGACAAAAGCATGAAACTAGCATTTTTTATACTATTGCTGGATATTTTGCATTAAATAAATTGCATACCTCCTGCTGAGTTTTGGTCTTATTTCCACATCCGATGAAAATCCAAATTTCAATACTTTGTGTCACAGTTAAATGTGCCATATTAAAATTGGAATTTTTATAAATACTGACACGTTACATTAACTTTTCGCACAATTTAATGACAAATCTTCTGATTAACTGACAGTAAAAAACCATGGATACGGCAAAAAACTTAATCTGATAACTTTTTTGCTTAGCAACGTCCTTTTTTGTTGTTTTTTTTGTGTTCAGTTTTTTTCAGAAATTTTCGTTTATTTATTGTGAAAAATATATTTTTCATTTTGTAACATTCAATTGTCATTTACTCAAAAATTTTGTTATGTAAGGTTGCAACATTTTTATACCGTTAAATCGACAATGAAAGGGTCTCTCAAATTAAATTAAAAAAATGGGGAGTTGCCATTTGAAAAATAAATTGATAACGTCATTACTCAAAAACAAATGACATCTGAAAATAGACGTTCCCTCAAAAATGTGTGTTTTTATTAAACACAATCACCTGTTCGAGGATTTTTCGAAAAATTGTTTGTTTCACATTTACTGAATTTATTCCATACTTTAGGCGGGCACAGTATAAATGTAGATATGGTCGTGTAGTATGTTGTAAATGAGGCTTTCTCTTTGTGTGTTGGTGGATTTTACATAATTTCACCGACGAAAATATCAAATAATCTCACAAATTATTTCAACAATGTATCAAGTATGCTACAGTAAATAATTATAATCAAATTCATCTAGGTAAGAAAAATTACACAAAGGGATTTTTAATGTAATTTTAACTGATGTATGCGAGCATATGCCGTATTTTAATTAACGATTAAATTAAATATTTTAGAATTAGGTGCATTCTATACACAGATATCTGTTCGCTGTTGACAACCATTGTTTCGCGCTTCATTGTTTTATGACTCTCTGAAATTTATGGTAATTTGCGCAGCGTATTTGAATATTTTATGGAGGTCATTACGGAATTTTTAGGTCATTATGGAATTTTAGTGTTCAATGCAGAACGTGGCTTTGAGCACTGCTGTCCTCTTTTTTTTGTATTACAAAATTGTAAATATCCCGATTTACGTTTGTCTAATCAACCATAACATTATCTTGTGTTGTTTGTCTAATCAACCATTAAGTCTATTGTGTTGAATTCGGTGTTGCAGTTTAAAAACTACAAAACGGATCACAAAAAAATAACTAAAAATTGCATAGGTACTCGAAACGAAATGAGGGAATATTGATTTTTTGTATTAAAGCTTTTTGTACTAAACGAAGTTTTGTTAGCATTCTGTTCGAATAAAAGTATACAGGGTATTTCTAAATGACGTAGCATAAATGACACCAGTGAATCTCGAAGAAAAGATAAGCTAATTGAACTAATTACGAGGTGTGGCTATTAAATAACCAAACTGCAACACTTTTTATTCGATACCAATTACAGTAGCAACTTTTTCGCCTTCAATGTACTCCCCTTAGCGATCTCTACATCGCTCCATACGACTTTTCCATTGTTGAAAGCAGTGCTGGAAGTCTGCTTCTGTCAGCTGGTTAAGAACCTCCGTTGCTTTTGCTTTAACCGCTTCCACACTTTCGAATCCTGTCCCTTTCGGCGTCGATTTGAAATAAAAAAAGTCACAGGGGCAAGGTCGGGCGAGTATGGTGGATGTTCCAACACAGTAATGTCGTATTTTGCAAAAAAACGCCTTCACAGATTGCAGAATGGGCCGGTGCATTGTCTTGGTGAATCTTCCACCACTTGGTGGAAGTAATAATGTCGATGTAATAATGTTGAGTGACCGTCTGACCCTCAGGGAGCCAGTGAACGTAAACAATGCCTCGAATGTCAAAAAAGGCGATCATCATCGCTTTGGATTTAGATTTGCTCATCCTGTTTTTTTTGCCTTGGCAAGTTCGGGTTCTTCCAATGGATTAACGCTTTGTTTCGGGGTCGTAAGTAAAAAACCACGATTCATCACAAATAATCACCGTGTCTAACTGGCCTGGATCAGTATCATTGTTGTTTATAATGTTCTTGATTCCTTTTGCTCTGGAGTGAGAGGTTTTAGCATCATTTTTGCGCAAACTTTGTGCATGTTGAACGATTCATGCAAAATCTGACGAACACATTATTTGTCGATCCCTGTTATTTCAATAAGCCCTCGGATGCTTAGGCGACGATCTTCACGGATTAATTTACCGATTTTTTCAATGTTTTCGTCCGTTTTTGACGTTGAGGGCCGTCCGAGGCGCGGATCGTCTTCGATCGTTTCACGTCCCTCTTCAAACCATTTAAACCTGGTGTGCGGGATAAACATTCATTCCCATACACTTCTTTTAACATAGCATAAGCTTCTATAAACGTTTTCCCCAGTTTAACAAGAAACTTGAGATTAACCCGTTGCTCCATCTGAACACTTAATATTTTTTCGACGCGTCACTGGTGCGTAGACTAATTCAAACGACTGCTACAGTCAAACTGAGCGACCCACTAGCTTGTCCAGCGAACTCAGGGTGGGGAAATTATCACCAGACACAGTTCTGTTCAAACTTGTCGTCCTAAAGATTTCCAACATATTTTTTTTTAACAAATGAAGAATTCAAAATCATATTCTTATTTGTTGTCAGTACTTTCGAAAATCTCATATTTCGTGTTGTTTATTGCAATTCCGCAACATCCTGTAATATTTAAAACACATCAAGTTTATCGCCTCAAAAAAGGAAAATTGTAGTGGTAATAATGCATTTATTTCACTTCTGCATTAAAAAATTAAGTCAATAAAATAATTGTAGGTTAAACAGATGTATCCAAAATCAAAATAGAATCTGTGACGTGCACGATCAAAAAGCACGACAATTATTTTTTGGGACCTGCGGTATATGGATTTTACGACAATGGATTCTTGCGATAAGCCCACAAATATAAACTTACTATGATTTTACATTCTGGATTTTTTTAATAAAAATGTATGATGGCTTGGAAACGTTTAGAGCTTTGTATCTCAACAGGGGTGCAACATGGGACTAAATTATGTTTAGTTCAATCGACTTACTTTGATATCCAGAATCACTGGTATCATTTATGCTACTCTGTTTAGAAACATCCTGTATATTAAACAAAAAAGAAGAGATTAGTATTTTAGTAATGTAAATTGCAGAGCAAAAGTGGGAGCTAGCTAAAGCAGTTGTACATGTTATTTTTTTTAAAGAAATGCGGATTCTTAATCTTTTTTTTAAAGAAATTTCTTATTTGGACGATTTAAACTATTATCTGCGTTGATTTACTTAATTTAAATTCTGAGGCAAGATGTAAATTGAACTAGAAAAAAAGCATGTATCTTTAAAATAAGGATCTGTGCTATGCAACCCTGCAGATCTCTGTATCAATGAAAATTTGACTGCCAGTAAGCTAAAATAGACAGCATTTAAATGCTTTTAACGGTTGCCTCTAAGATTGGTTTATTTTATGCATTGACGAAACTATTGTTATTTTCTTTGATCGTCGTGGAACCAATTTTTTACTTACAGTACATTTTAGAAACTATTTATAAATCAAACATATATTGGTCCTTCGAGCCGGATTTTATAATATATGCAAATTTCTTTATACTTTCATAGTAATTACTTTTTATAGATAATATAAAATTACCTCTCAATCAAATAAAATAAAATTACATACATGGCGAATGCGCCAGTTTAGAAAACACAACCAAGTAGATAATGTGTCTGTCGCCTACTGTTCTTAAAACTATGTCCGAATATTCCTATGGAATGTCCCAAATCAGCCAAAATATTGATTTAATTTAAACATTTTTGTCTTGAAAAATATTTTTAAGCAATTTGCGCAACATTTACTACGATTCTCACTGAAAACGCTCCGATGAACGCTCATTTTCCGGCTATTAACTACGTTGCTAGAAATATTACGTATAATTATGCCGTAACTGGTCCAATTATAGCGATGAAAATTAATTGTTAATTATTTTAGGTGTCGCTGATGTCCCGGATCGTGCCCTCCCCTGACTGGTTCATCGGCATCGATAGCTTTGACCTCTGCGTCAACGGGAATTGGCTCGACAGCATCACAATAGAGGTGAGCGTGATTACTGTATAGGCCATAACCGAGTGTTATTAAGGCTCCAAATAATCAAAATGTATTGCTTTACTTGACTGCTCACAAAATACTTGTTTTTTAAAGGAAATGGATCACTTCTAATCATGACCATTCATTGGAGAAAGCGGTGTCACCCCGTATATAGGTTTTTAGGGGACCATCCAAGAAGCTCAGAAGTAAAAAATCTAATGTCTCACGATGCATTTTGTGCTAGAGGTCATCTTTGCACTAAAGTCGATACTCAAAATGGTGATAGCAGACCAGATTCTTTGGTGATTGCATTGTTTCAGAGTCCCATGTTTGGAAATGTGACACGCGACGTTTATCAGTGAAATAACTGAGAATTCATACCCTATATCTCAATGTAATCACTGTAATAATGATTCCAAGTGAAATTACCAAGGAATCAAGTATGCACAGTGTTTAAGTTTCGAGTCTAGTGCAACTTTGACGCCCTCAGTCAGATACTCAGATTCGCTTCCTTGGAGGACCCCCAGTTCTGAGCTCCTTGAGGACCCCCCCTACAAAGGATGTCTATTTTTATTTATGCAAAAAATCCATATAATACTCATTTTTCGGGATGTTTGATTAAACTTTTTTTGTTCTTTAGAGCATATAAACTGCTTCTTCCCTATAGTCGCTTTTGCGCCAAATGTGCAAAATGCACCACCATGATCTGCTATAATTTTTTGTATACTTATGCGAAATTTAAACAAAAAATATAGAAGGTATTTGTTTCTAAACTACTCACAAAAGTTAAGGGGGCAAAAAAAATATAAATTTTCCCCGATTTTTGACGGGCTGTATCTACATAAGTGAAAAATGGTCGTATCGCGAATTTTAAAAAAGCGTTTTGAAGATCCGAAGACTAGTTTTCGGATCTGTAGGCCAAAATTTTTTAGAAGCCACGGTTTTAACGCAATCTGAAGAAATACCGCGAAAAAAAATTCCGAATTTTTTAGCCTTCTTTTTTCTCGCTCTACGGGCTCGGAAAAATGTTTTTCGGTTAAACGACAATATGGACCAGATACCCTGTTTATTCAGCTTCAATTTTCTTTTTTTAATTGTTTGCTACGTCCATTTGTCGCGTAGATATCCGAAATTGAACGAAATAGGACCTTTTTGTCTTCAACCATCGATATCTCAGCAACCAATGATCGCACAGGAAATTGAAGGGCAGTTTCGGAAACTGGAATGGATGTCCTATAAAATCCTGTCAAGTCATTAAAAAAAAATTGTTTCCACCCTCAATATCGACTTGAAAAAAAGACTGTTACCCTTGTTTTGGTAAATCGACTGCATCCTGTGCAAGTATTGATGGGGAGGCTAGGACTTTTCGGAATTTTTTACACCTCAATGTACCCCCAATAGCCCTATAAATCTGCAGATCGATCCATCGAGCGGTTTTTCCGGGCTGATTATCCAGTTTTGAAAAACATTAAATGAGCAAGATTTTTATTCTTAAACATTGCTTAATCTTCATGAAAATAGGATTTTCCACTTTTTTCTCAATTCTGCATCGGTCACTTGGTAAATTTGAAAAATAAATTCGAAAATTTTCGGAAAAAATTTGGAGCCAACACAAAACCTGATTTCTGTAGAATACTCTGCTTCGGCCAAAAACAGAAGGCATGTATGTGCCCGAGTGGCCGAAGATAGCTCAAAACAACAAAAAGGAATGCAAGTAACACATTTTAAAATAGTTACTCACTGTAAACTTTAATAAATAGAGATCTAATTTCACGCATTGGCAGATGGTAGCTCACCATGCAAGAATTTGACTTCGACATAGACTATGGACCAAGGACAAAAATGACTTATATAGCTGCTCTTACTTGCTACCCGATGACTCCTAACGACACCATCATGGAAATCGACATGCTTCACGTTAATGTCACTGAATATGATTGGGTACTGGCAGCACAAAGATATTAACCCTTTAACGCCCAAGTGCACTGTCAAGAGACATGAACTTAGAGGATCATATTGCTGATAGAAAAAATAAATAAAAAATAACTAAAACCATGTATTCCTATGTTTTCGAGGTCGCTCTTTCGAATGGAATCGTTAAAATTTGCAAAGAAATTGATGTAACCTTCAATTTTTAACAAAAACTATTAAAAAACGCGATTTTTTTCAAGATTCTTTTTTTTAATCGCAATTTCAGCTATGTTATCGTCCTTTATACTACTCAAAAACAAATACAAACGTGCACTCGAGACTTATACTAATTATGTAACTTGTAAAATAACTATACATAGCAAAACTAGACATAGCAAAATTCAAATGGTGATATTTCTCGTTTTTTACCAGTTGCGGGATCAGCACTTTAGGGTTTTTGGGGTCGCTGATCACGACCCTGATGTCAGAATTTCAAAATTCAAGATGGCGGATCCAATATGGCCACCATCCCGAATAAAATTTCAAATTTTTCGATTATTTTGCCTCAAACTTTGTAAACCAGGGGTTTTCGGGGTCGCTAATCACGATCCCGATGTCAGAATTTCAAAATTCAGGATTTCGAAATTTGCTTCAAAATGTCGCCATGTCATATCTACCATCGTGAATTTTGAATATTACAATTATTGCATAAATAATGATTGTATTACACTTGACAGTCCTGTTATTAATAATTGTGGACTGTCTCTGTGGAATTATAGTAACAAATTACTTTAGTTGGCAGGAAAATATTTTCTTTTAGAAGAAAAAAATCGTACAGTTAGGTTTAAATGATTCTAGATAACATTCAACTGTCTTGACATAATTCTACGGCACAGTTGACTCGGTTTTCAAAATCGATGTTTTTGCTCAACTTTTAAATCGTAAAGAAACGCCTTCTATATTTTGTGTTCAAATTTCGCATACGGGAGTTTTGGTTCTGATCAACGGGAAAAGATTTAGATTTTATAAATAAAATAAAAATAAAAAAATCACTAAATGATCATAATGAATTTCAGAGGTGTGTGGGATTGCATCTTAAAAGCGACGATAGCGTTACATGAAGAAGTTTTTGATAACCTTTAAAACAAAACACATGTTTAATAGACATCAGACTATCTTGAAAAATAATGATTATATGGATTTGTACATACACAAAAGTAGTAGACACCCTATACATAGAATATTTTAAAAGCAATGTATTGTAAGATCAACATTTTTTGTTTGTAATTATAGTTAATTAGTTACTATAAATAAATGAGATTTAAATTGGAAATTTATTAAAATTGGAAAAATTGGATTTGGAATTGGATTTAATTGGAAAATTCCAATTAAAAATGGAAAAAACTATTAACATTTGAGTTTCACGAGTAACGTTTTCTTCTTTGGGCAAATCTAACATACGGTTTTCGTAGAATTCAGAATCGACAATATTACTGTATACGCTTTGAATATTTCCACAATGAACTCACGAGTTATGTACTTCGAATACAGTTAAAAAAACTTTTGGTTATATTTTTAGCGAATCGTAGATCGACGATTCTGGCACAATATCGATTATCTATTTAAAAGGGCGTTATATCGCTTGTAAACGGGAATGAATGTTCGCGTTCGTGTTTGCGGCATCTAATTATATAATTTCATATTGTTAGCAGAATTCAGAGCGAACTTCCAACAATTTCAACTTTGCTTAAATGTTAAAGCCGAAACAATGGTAAAAGCATTTTAACACTGGAGTATTTTAGACGAAAGACGTACATAACTACGAAACGTTCACTCTACTGAACACTCTGCTGGAGCTGTTGGATAGTTAAATGCCTACAGCGATTAAAACTTTTTTGTTTTATAATAACTTATTGTTAAACAGTCAGCAGAAATATTTTCTAATATCCCACATATATTCGTGCCGATGTATAAAGTTTGCGTTCATTTTCTAACAGAAAATGCATATGTCGGTCTAAGGGTAAAACTCATTAAATATCCGATTCTAAAAAAACTGCGATTTTCTAAAAACAAGAGACGAAAAAGTTATATCACGAAGTTCCAAAGATGTAATACTACTTTTTAAGGGGGTAAATACAATTAAAAATATTCTCAAATTCTTACCTTTATAATTACTTTATTAATTGTTCAAAATAGGTTCCATTGTTTTCTAAGCACAAGTACAGCCGATATTCAAACTGTTCACGGACGTGTTAAAGAGTTTCAGGTAGAATAGCCCCACATTCTTGTACGATTCTTTGCTACAGTTGTTCAATTGAATCTGGTTGAGTTTTGAATACAACTGATTTCAAGTGACCCCATAGGAAGAAATCGAGAGGTGTCAGATCTGGTGACCTAGGTGGCCATTCAATGGGTCCTCTGCTACCAACCCACTCCACTCTCTTACTGGGCGTACATAATGAGGAGGTGCTCCATCCTGTTGGAAGTGCAGCAAATATTCATATAGAGCAAGATTTCCATTGGCGTCTCTTTTATTTTCCACCTCATGAATTATAAAAGGCTCTATAGCTCTAACATTTCGGCATAAATTTCACCATTTAGATTTTCATTTATGAAGAGAAGGACCAATGATAGTATTGCCTAATATACCCGCCCAAACATTTATTTTTTGAGGATATTGTGTATGCCCCTCTCTAATACTGTGAGGATTGAAGTCGCTCCAATAACGGCAGTTTTGTTTGTTGACCTTGTAATTTAAGTAAAAAGTGCATTCGTTACTGAAACATATATTTTTTATTAAGAGGGGCTGAGCAATAATCCTGTTGGTCATAATTTCGCAAAACTGAATACGTCTGTCCGGGTCACCATCCCCTAATTCTTGAGTTATTTGTAGTTTGTATGGGTGAAATTTGTGAAGCTTCAATACTTTCCTGACTGATTCATGCGACAGTCCAGTTTGTTGTGCAACTTCACGAAGTCACGTAGTGGGAGCCATAGCAACTTGACCAAGAACCTCAATCTGAGCGGCCTCATTGAGCAATCTTGGTCCATCCCTCTTCTTATTACAGACATATCTAGTTTCTCCAAATTTACCTCCTAACTCTCGGATGTACTTGTGTCCAACATTTTTCCCCGGATGTGTTTCATTAAATCTAGCCACCGTTCTTGCAAAGCAATGATTTTCGGACCCATAAATGAAAATCATTTCTACGCGTTCAGAAATAGTGTAAACCATTTTAAGGAACGGGTATAACACCAAGAGTAAATACGACAATCGAAAGCTATTGAAATTGTTTATGAATAACTACCACAGCTTATTTCACTAATCGAAGAAGTAGGTATCTCAAATGAATGAACACTACGAATCAGAAAATAAGGAACTGTACTTATCACTTCTAAATAATATCAGTATGAAGCAAAAAAGAGACGAGGTTCGAAGACGGCCAACAAATTTAAACTATTTCGTGTTTTGTAGCGGTGAAATGTAAATAAACGAAAGAATTTGGTACCTAGTTTTTCAACAAATATTTTTAAATTAATGAATGTGACTGACATGACAGGTTAGTGAAATGTAACCCCTTTTAAATGTTGTATTATGTCAATTTAGAAAATAAATACATTTCACACATTCGTGAGGTTAAGTACTTCAATTTTTGAAAAAAAAAATAATGGAATTTATCTAGAATTGTACAAGCAACTCAAAAATGGCAAAAGAAATAGGGGTTGCCATTTAAAACTTTAGGGGTGGGTGCCTTAGGGGTCAGGGGGTTGAAAGTAGTACGACAACAAATGCCTCAAGAGTTATCCCCCTTGATATGTAAATTGACGTGTTTCGGCAAATTTTGATACTGTCATTAGTTTAGGCGATATCAAATGCTGTTCGTTTTCAAATTGACACCGTGTGTGACCGCAAACGTTTCTCTCAGTGTACTAACCACGACCCGTGTTGTCGTTGCCGCAGGTGGACCCCGTCGACGCCGGCACCGACAACGGCTTCACGTTCACGGCCCCCAACTGGCCGACGGAGCCCCAGGGCGTCGCCTACCGCATCACGGCGCACTACCCCGCCCACCCCGCCGGCTCCTTCTTCTACCCCTATCTGAAGCGGCTGCCCCCCCATCGGCACGTTCCAGTTTATTAAGGTAAGTAGGCGAAATGGACGGATAATAAGCGGGCGCGTATTGAATTCTCCTGTTCTGACGTTCCCTGGCGGGAGAAAGAGCGGCGACCTCGGGCGGGTTTATTGGCCCGGTCTCGCTGCGAAAAGCGAAAGTAATAGGAAGGGCCCCCGTAGGCCCTCTAGTATTTTCACCGGAGTGCCTTCGGAAATTCATTAATGGCCTGGGCACACAGAGCGCTATGTTCGCTACGTTCGCTATGTTCGCTATATGCAGTAAAAATAGTCCCCCCTTGTTTTAAACGGTGGTGGCCATACAGACGTAAGACGCTACGCGCGCTATGTTTGCGATGTTAGATGCGTAGCTGAGATGTATGATTTCTGGCTGTATTTTTGCAACGTCGCCGAAGACGCGCGGGAACAGATGCATTTCACGTGTGCTGCAAGTACTGTTAAAGTAGTTCCTAACATATTATACCCACATTATGGAGCAATTAATCAATTGTGTTATTAAGTGATGATATTCACCGTACTTTTTCCTCTTTTTGTTGACATCGTATATCCATAATCTTTTGCGTTTCTTCTTTTTACACAACGAAAACAGTAATACTGCTTCGTCATCAGTACTATCACTCTCCCACGGCAACCGGCATAATAACATGTTTGTGGGAAACTAAAAGTTTTGTACTTACTATTTTTTGGTGTGGCCATATTTCATAGCAAACAAAGCGAACATAGCGTACACATTGTTTATAGCGAACATAGCATAGCGCTCTGTGTGCCCAGGCCATAAGGCGTCGTTTTGGGCCCCCAATTTTTATAACGTGAACTAGAAGCTTACATGCAAGCTCATACATCTAAAATTTTCTATATTACAGTGTTCCAGAGAATTGTGGCCTTTTTTGGTTGTAAATATATCTTTCGACAGAGCAAATTTTCGATAAGTTTTTTTTCGTGTTACGTTAAAAAAACTTGTTACTTGCCCTACACCACGTTTACACCAAACAAAAGTTGCATTCTTATGCTCTCCAAAAACGTATAGTTTGTTACTGTAACGTTTTTTTTTTTCAATTTAGGGTTTGTAAGGTTAGTCCAGTAGCCAGGGATTTTTCTCATGTATTTTTTTGGCGGAGCCTTAAATATTATTGAATCCTATGTATTTTTTTCAGTAGAATACAATGGCGGGGGTCCGTACAGTCAAAAGTGTGAGCTTCATTAGTTATTTCACAATTTATGTAAAAAAACGTTGTTTTTTTTTCACATTTTAGCTTATACCTCAGTTCCCTGGCACTTTTTGTATAGCACATACATTTAGAAAGTTGTTCTATATTAAATTACCTAAATTTTAAGCCCAACCGGAAGTCGATCGAGTTTTTTTATTATTGCAATTAGCGTTAAAAGTTGCAAAACTCCTTTTATTTTGACATGCTTTTTCTTAACGAATAAAATTCTTAGAGGGGCTGAAAATTCTCGGAGAATATGCTCTCAGTATCCTAAACAAGTGCTATAAATTTCACGGTGATTGGTTGTTAACTTTTCGAGTAATTAACGATCGAATTTTTGTACGACTCTTAATTAACAATGGCGCCATTTATTACAGGAAGCTTCGATTTTGACCGGATAGGGCTAGAAAGATCACAAATCTCTTCAAGTTTATGACGCTTATTGACATTTAGAAAAATATTAATTCCGGTTGGCCTTAAAATTTAGGTAATTTAATATATAACAACTTTCTAAATATATGTGCTATACAAAAAGTGCCAGGGAACTGAGGTATAAACTAAAACGTGAAAAAAGCACGTTTTTTATTTTTTGCATAAATTGTTAAATAACTAATGAAGCTCTCACTTTTGATTGTACGGACCCCCGCCAGTGTATTCTACGGGAAAAAATACATAGGATTCAATAATAATTAAGGCTCCTCCAAAAAATATAAATTTTGGACGCTTTTTAATCCCTGTCAACTGGACTGGGTGTGAAAAACTCAAACTCGCACTTTCAACTAACACTATTTAAACACATACAAATTTGTAAACAAATAACTCGATCTGTCTACTTGTTCTTTCGATGCAGTATGATTTCTTCACCATTTACTTTCAGGACACTATTCTCGAAATCTAATTCAAATCCCTTGGTGTTCATAACGTTCATTCCGAGAATAAGTTCATCTTCGATTTCGGCTACCAGTGCTCGATGTTCAAATGGCACGTCTCCAATGACAATGGTGATAATGGTCTCACCACGAATGGTAGCGACATCTCCGGTTGCAGTACGTAGTCGCCAGCTGGTCGGCGTAAGTTTTGTTATTTTGCTATTGTTTGTTGTTCCCAAAATGTCTGGTCTAATGATGGTTTTCGTCGCACCTGTATCTAATAGAATCGAATATATCTGTATCGAATAGAGCACTCTTTCTCTTCCGTCGATTAGTCCATCGACAAAAACACTATTAGACGGGTGTTGAAGAGATGCGACTCGTGCTATTTTCCTTGGGGCTTGCCTCTTAGAGGTTGACGATTGCCCGCTACGGTCAACCTCTTTTAGTTTTCCGACAATGGTGACGTTTCCTTGTTCATAGGGCTGTGACTACGGACGTGTCCTAGCTTACCGCAATTCCAACACCGAATTTGCCTCTTATTCAATACGTCATCGACGACTCGCCTAATCTCTGCTTCATTAATTCCTTCTTTAACATTTTCCTTCACCTTGCGGACCTTAGCTTGACTTCAGGAACTTTGTTTAGCGGCTTCGAATTCTAAAGCTTGCGCCAAAGCATCCACCAACTTGCTGAGACGAGCGAGAATCAGAGCTTGACGGATCTCAGTATCACGCAGGCCATATAAAAATGCCTGCACGGCTAATCGTTCCATGACGTTCTCTGGCCTGACGTATACGAGTAAGCCAAACGAACTAACCGCGCTGTGTCCGCTTCCAAGTTCTTGAAGTGATTCGTTATTTTTCTGACAGCGGTTCTACGAGTGGTAGACATTAGAGCTGTAAAATACTCGCACTTTTGAGTACTCGTAACTAATCGTTACTTTCCGGTAAAGTATCCGTTACTTAATATTCGTTACTCGAGTACTCGTTTTGTGCGATGTTTTGGTATAGATATGTATTGCCGCTCGGGTCCGGTATTCAGTATCGGTAACCTATTTCGCGTTCGTATGAGTAGATATTAGGTATAGGTATAGGTGTTAGCTTTGTGCTTTGTAGTTTGTATCGTTTATTAATTATTTGTAGTAGGCGGTATGGTGTGTAGAAAATGTGATAAATACTTGTTTATATTCAAACAATGATAATATTACGTATTATCTAATCATTATTATCTATTATTAGCTCTTAGAGGCTTGTATTGTAATTTTTATTTCAGGCATTTGATCATGTTTATTCAAAATAAATAAAATGAACTGAATCTGATCCAAGAGAGAATAAGTAATAATGTTGATTTCTTATATCTTATTAGGTATTTGTTTTCATGACGAATAACATACCAAAACCAATTTAAATAAATTAACCTAAGGTAAGGAACAGTCTTTATTCTCTTTACAGAGTATATATAGTAAAATATTTTTAAATGGGATTACAACTTATTAACTATATACTTATAACCTTACTTATAACAGCTTACGCTTAATGTCAATAGATGGCAACATGTCCGTTAGAAATAATCGCGGCCCTAATATCTAATCGTTTCGGTTCCCAGTTCCCAGTAGGTATTCTGGTTCGAGTACTCGTATAACTATAGCGTCGGTCATTTTTGTATCCGTTACTTCGGATCCGGACAAGTAACGAGTACTCGAGTAACGAATAGTTACTTTTTTTACACCTCTAGTAGACATGCTCGAAATAGGATTGACCATATCGTATTTCCAGATGTCGGACCAGTTGATGGTAATCCTCTTGTTCTTCAAGCGAAAGCGTCTTCCTGCAGCCTTCTCCGTCAACGATCAACCATTTGCATTTGCTGCAGCCATAAATTGTCGTAGATAACACAGGACCACAATTTTGGTTTTTGTTTTTACGCAAACAAGATTAGGTGTCTTATACGTATTTTTGGTCGCCAAAAAATAATCCGTTTCCCTCTATCACGTCTGGATTTGGCGTAAATCAAGGAAATATAACCTCCAAAGCACGTAAAAATAAAGCAGCATAAAAAAAAGTTGTGTAGCAGAAAGGCATTATACTATTCCATCTGTTTTTTTTTTTGTATACTGAACACGATTTTGAGATCAGAATCGTTCCATAGGCGGTGCATTAAGACATAACCTCATAAAACATGGTGAAATTGAAAAACATAATTATGTTTATCAAGTAACTTAGAAGTTTAAGCTGGCGAGCATGCGTATATACATTTTGGAGCATCTAATTCGAATATGTGATCAAAAGTAACAATTCGCGGATAGATTTTCACATAACCTCCAAAAAAAAACAGGTAAAAAAAAATATAACCAAAATGTGACATTACATAAATTAAAAGAACAAAATAAAAAAAGTTTTGTAATAGAAAAAATGTCAGATTCCATACCATATGTTTGTTCGAAATTTCCATATGACTGTTCAACTCGGGTTTACTCAACCTGTCAATGTCGCTACCAGGTGAGTTTAGTGTAGGACTGATCACTTGTTCTCCTTTTTCTAAACCCAACGTTGCAAATTTTCTCTCCATTCCAACTTCTGGAATATTTCTTCTACGGTAACCAATTTATTTTCTATTTCCGCAAATTTTCCGTCCACATATTCGCCTATTTGTTTCTAGTTGGAGGCAACTAGAATTTTCCGTAATTTTCTTATCCAACTTTCTTAAATTACCAGAATTTTGCTGTAACCTTCTTAAGTTTCCAGAAGTTTCCTCTAGTTTCTGTTCCAAATTAGTAGAATTATCCAGTAATTTCTGTTATAAAATACTAGAATTTTCCAGTAACTTCTGTTCTAGACTTTAGAATTCTCTCGTTTCCAGAATTTTCTAACAATTTTTGCTCCAACCCATTTAAGTTTCCAGAAGTTTCCTGTAATTTCTGTTCCAACTTTTACAAAAAATTACCGAAGACGTATTAACTCGTAAATAAAACACAATCTGGAAATCCAATTTATTGAGAATTTTTTTTTTTAAATAAAATCAACCTGTCCCAACACTTGGAAAACTTTCCCAAAAATAATTACCAGGTTTATTCCAAACTTTACGATCTCTATGTATATGTATGAACGCGTTGATTTTTATCACAGTGCCGAAGCTGTACCAATTTGTTTTTGCTGTATGTAATGAACAAAGTTTCGGTTTTCCCCCTTATTGTCTAGCTGGGGACGTGCGGCTCTTATCCAGCGATGCACTCGTATACGTTTCCTTTTTTGTATTAGCATGTCCCTCGTAATTTTCACTCGTCTGTTGTAAACAGAAAACAGAACGTGCAGTGTTTGCCGCATTTAATTAATGTTCACGTCCGACTTTTTTAGGAGTGATTTTTTTGTAATACATATTCGAAAGAATGGAAGATACTGTGCTCGTGTAAATAACCCAGATATCCAGACTGACGGTGGTAGTTGGTCTTCAGTTAAACGAGTTATATTGGCAGGTTTCTATTTAAACAAATGCTTTTGCATATATCATATCTATATAATTTAAATATAAATTTAAATACAGCGCTAGCCTGACAAACATGTCGCGCATAATGCCTATAACTTTTTACTATATGAAAAAATACCCTAAATAAAAGTTTTTCATCAGTTTATTTACCATGTTTGTGTCAACATAAAATATTTTCGTCTTTTCGGGTGTTGTTGTGGAGATCATATTTTTTTAAATGACAACCCGACATGATGTGAACCTCAACAAAAATGAAGATTTCTTTCAATATCCGAAAGAAAAGCCTTTTCTCTTTCCTGTACAATAAAAATTGTATGAATGAACATTTTACATAGACGTATGCAGAATAGTTGGTAATTTTAAAGTAAAATTGAAAAATATGTAAAAAGCAAAGATCGCTGGCGTGACTGCAAAATAATAGACAAAATAAAAGAAATTAAAATAGGCATGTATGTTAGTCAACCAACTTTTATTTGATAAAGTTAGATAAACAAATGGTTAAAAAGGTATATGCATTATTCCAAACTTTTACCTGACACGATATAAATTGACTTGATATCAAAATTGCAAACACGAAACTTATTTGAGCAAAATAATCCTATTAAGCCCAATTACACAAACTGCGAAAAAACTGTAAGCATTATAAAATTATGTAAGCATTATACGAGGTATGTAAATGGTAAGTAATGAGACAGATTTCTTTTGTAATAGAATTACAATGCAGATTGTCTCCTTCAAAATAACTTCTTTGGGAAGCCACACAGCGCTGGAGACGGTTCTTCCAATCTCATAGCAGTGCTTTAACTCATATACTGGAATAGCCTTCAGCTGGTCGGTTACAGCCGTTTGAATGGTTTCTATGGTCCCAAAAGGATGTCCCTTGAGATGATTTTTTCAATCTCGGAAAAAGAAAAAAGTTACAAGGACTCAAGTCAGGCGAATAATAAGGCTGAGGAGCCACAGGAATGTTTTTACTGGATAAGAACTCGTTTATTGAAATGGCTGTGTGATAAGGCGCATTGTCGTGATGCAACATCCAGTTGTTCTTGATATTTGGTCTCACACGCATGACCTTTTTTCGAAGTTTTTCAAGAACTTCTCTGTAAAAGTAATGATTTACTATTTGGCCTGGAGGCGCAAATTCTTTGTGGACAATTCCTGGCTATTAAAAAAACAAATCAGCATGCATTTGATCTTCGACTTAACCATTCTTGCTTTTTTGAGTCTTGAAGAGCTTGAAGTGTGCCATTTCATGCTTTGGCGCTTAGTTTCCGGATCGTACTCAAACACCCAAGTCTCATCACCAGTAATGACACATTCCATAAAGTGGGGATCATTTTCATACGATTCCAAAAATTCAAGGCACCTTTCTCTCCTGATTTCCTTTTGTTCCTTCAAAAGGTTTTTTGGAACCATTTTTGCGCAGATTTTTTCTCATCCCCAATTCGTTAGTTAAAATCTGATGAACGCACAAGATCCCGTATTCTATAGACATATTCATCGGTTCTTGAAGATGAAGGCTTTCCGCTGCGTGATTCATCTTCAATCGACTCTCTTTTTCTTCTTTCGAAGAAGGAATTCTAGGAATGCCTTAAACCACAGAAAAAACCTGAGCTCTTGGAAAAACACTGCCTCCGTAGGCATGTTGAAGTTTTACAAAAGTATCCGTTGCGCTGTATCCAAGTCTGAAGCAAAACTTGATAGCATACCGTTGCTCAAAATTAATGTCACTCATTTTTAAAACGCACTAGAAAAAAACAGTTTACGAAAATGGTCACAAAGAACAAACAAATGACTGTTAACATGTTGAAACTCTGAATGTTTCATTGCATTAACGCGCATTACATGTTAATCTACCTACCTTCCAAGACCTGTCTCTGCAGCGTTGCTAGATCGGGCTCTACGTTGAGAGTCTCATTACTTACCTAATTTACCCACCTCGTATATTCTTTTACAAAAAAATTAACAAACTTTTTTTTGCGAATATTTCTTTATATACCTAACCATATCAATTTTCTACTGCACAGTAGAGATAAAAAGCTGTTCTTTCAGATATTGAAAGAAAACCTACGGTCATTTAAAAAAAATAAGTTGGTTTCCATAACAACCAAAGGCGAAAAGACAAAATTATTTCATGTTTACAGAAACATGGCAAATAAGCTGTTGAAAAACTTTTATTCAGGACATTTTTTTCATAATGCAAATTTACAGAAATCATATGCGATTTCTTTGCCACGCTGTATGTTTCGGGTACCATATTCCAATATCTAAATTGGATAAAATGAAAAGTAAACTATCATTTATTCTATTTCATTCAATTCTATACACCATATATGAGCAATTCATATCTTCATAAAGAGCAATTCAAGAGCTTTAAAATTGTGTATAAGATCCTTTAATTAAATTATTTTATTGAACATAAAATTAGTTGGAAAACAAAAATATATAAAAAATCGGAACAAAGTTTTGGTTCAATACAGTACTTTACTTTCCAGGGTTACGTATAAAAAAACATGATTAAATAATTTGAATTAAACACATAATTAAATTAAACATCATTAAATTAAATATAGTATTTTGAGTGTATCTGAGAGTTGCTAGTTTTTTCCACGATTAATAGTTTTTACGATGAAAGGGTTTATTGAAGTTTACAGAAAGTTGCGCACAATTGCCCCACCTTCCCTATTAAAAAATTTGGATTTAATTTTAGTTTTATGCAGAATTATTTGGTGTTTTTTTGTTGCGAAATAACACAAAATGGCTTCCCATGTGATCCTCATACACCGTATACATATAAACGATTTGAGAGAGAGCTACTGTAGATTCGAATACAATCCTCGAATTACGAGGGAAAGCGCAATACCGCGGCAACACAATTACGCCGCACTGCATTCGGTGCATCCGATAATTCACATGCATAAGGGGCGTAAACTCTCTCCCAACTCGGCGATCTCCGATGCTCAAAGTTGGGAGTAATTAATAACCACTTGAACTGAACAATGGAGGCAACGACTGTTATTAGGTCTGTTTCTGCTCCGCCACAGTCGCTACTCGATGGGATCACGCACGGTAAATTTCCTTTTTCTCTCCGATAAATCACGATGTCCGACAATGTAAGTTGTTCGGCATTAATCTTCGGCATTCGCGGCGCGTAAATCAAAGTTCCAGAAAAGGCGCCAGAGGCCCTCCGCCGTAGATTTTAATGACCAATTTGGAGAGTATGTCGATAAAATTGCCAAGGATGAATGATTCACCCCAGTGAAGAAATCCACTAAAGAAATTGTGAAAAAATTGGATATGGAAGTCTTGACATTCTATAAATAATAGGAGTATAATATTTGGAAGATATTCGATCACGAATTTTTACAAGTGTTCTTACAAGAATTTGTACAAATGTAACTACGAGTTGTGGCTATTAAATAACCGAACTGCTGTCATAACACTTTTTATTCGTTACCAATTACAGTATCAACTTTTTCGCCTCCAATATACTTCCCTTGGCGATCTCTACCCGCTCCATAAGACTTTTCCATTGTTGAAATCAGTGCTGGAAGCCGCTTCTGGCAGGTGGTTCAGAACCTCCGTCGCTTTTGCTTTAACCGCTTCCACACATTCCGAATCTTGTCCCCTTCAATGTACCGTGACTAACAAGCCTGGATCAGTATCAATGTTGTTTAGAATATGAGCGCAAAAGTTTATTCTTGATTCCTTTTGCTCTGGAGTGAGGAGTTTTGGCATTATATTTGCGCATGTTGAACGATTCATGCAAAATCTGGCGAACACATTCTTTGTCGATTCCTGTTATTTCAGCAAGCCCTCGGATGCGTAGACGACGATCTTCGCAGATTAATTTACCAGTTTTTTCAGTGTTTTCGTCCGCTTTTGACGTTGAGGGCCGTCCGGGGCGCGGATCATCTTCGGTCGTTTCACGTCCTCTTTAAACCGTTTAAACGGTTTAAAGAGGGACCGGGATACAACAGTAAGTAAGTAGTAATGTTGACTGCATCAGTCAACATTACTAACACTTTATCGAAATTATCTTTAATTGGCCATGCGTAACTAGAACACTCATTGACAAACTGTACAATTGTTTCATGATTGGTTTCATCTAGTATATTTGAGGCCAGTAAATGACTGGCACTAGCACTAAAACGCAAACCACAAGAATACAACATTTTTATATTCACTTGGTTATTTTAAAAAAAAATTCGCAAATATTTTTTCCAAAATCTTCTGAGGAGGCAGACGTTACGAAAATGCGATAATCTCAAATCACACCAACCGCCACTGCTTTAGTCTTTCAGGTGACTCGAAAATTTTGTTCAACTACATTTGGGCAAATAACATGACTGTATCCTCTTCACAGCCTTTTTATGGTCTGTTAAATTGTTGATAGACAAATATTTTATTCTCAACAAGCCGTTTTATTTAGTTCTACAAGACATTTTATTAACCAGATATAAAAAAAACTAGACTATCAAAAGTGCAAGTTAATGGTGACATTTCAGTTACAGTGATAATTTGATTAAACATCATTTGGTCCAAATACAAACCATCTCAAAATTTTCACGAAACTTAGATCATACGTTAGATTTTGTATAATGTATGTGTCATATAAGTTGAGAATAACTGTAGCTAAACCATTATTTTCCTTCGAGATCATTTTTCGCTAGAGAAATGTGTTTTAGATGATGCGTTCTAGATGTAACTATTCGTTCAGAATCAAGTGACAAATCCATTTTTTTAGTATAGAAGAATGTGCATTGTTGCCGTATTTAATATTTGATTACAATGGTTCTTCTGAAGAGTCCTTTCACGGATCTCTCCCCCCATTATCTTTGATACGTCTCACTAAAACATCGCTATTGTTCCAGATCAAGGAGTACGAACTCAGCGAGGTATTCCATCACGCTGAGGACGACCGTCGCTACGAAGTACTCAAGATGGAGCGCCTGAACCAGAACAGCATCAACGTCCTGAATGGCAACAGCGACATAGAGACCGCCATCGAGGAGGAACGGGAAGAACAGGAGGCGCACCAGACGAAAAACCCGAATTCGCGGCCACTCAAGCAATTCGCGTTGTCCACGCCGTATTCTACCACCCTGTTGCCGGGCTACACGTTGGAACAGAGGCCTTTGCACACTATGTAAGTTCCACAAACATAATTTGTAAGTGATGGGGTAAAAAATAAGATATTTCAACGCCACCATTGAATATCTCAACGACTGGGGAAGGTCACATTATTGGTGCATGATGAGCGCGTTCCCAGTATGTTTATCAGCTTATAGCACTTTTTTTAACAATTCAATATGAGAATCTGTCAATTTTCTGTTACAATTGAATGGAACAACAAATATAAACAAGTAAATACTTGTTTACCGACTTTTAAATACCAATCTTCAAATGGTCAGCTCGCACAGTTCATTTTTATTTTGATTGGACAGCAGGGCATTGCAATTAATTTAGCTATGAGCGTTATCCGATGCTTATGGGATGTAGTACATATACAAGTACAAGGGTACATAGCAAGTCGAAAAGAAACAGAGATACTCGTCTTAACAGCTTAAAATAACAGCTTTTATTTGTTGGAAATGTTCGACATAATAAAAAGCGGCTTTCAACCTTGTTTCCCAACGAGTCCGCTGTGGTGGTTCGGGAATACCAGAACATTTGCTGTGAAACTCGTTTAGAAGATTTTAAAAACACTTTTTTCTGCCCGATATTAATGCGTCGACGTTGGGAAAACATTGTCTAATAATTTCTGCTACAAGATGAAAGGCATGCACTTTGCACGTAACATGTAAAAACCTGCAAACCGCGTTCCTGAAAGCAAACGGCCTACTAACAGCATCGTGGGGGCATCATCGGCCATAAACATCACCACCTAACTTGTTGACGGTTCAAATTGTAAAACCCCATAACTGTGTTGCCATTACACTGTGTCTTTTACCAACTAGTAACAGTGGGCATGAAAATTTTGAAAGTCCAGTGCACGTACTATAACATTTAAAATATAATGTTTTTTACAGCATGTTGTCTCGTCAATAGATAACCACAGCCGTGTATTTTATGCATTTGTAATCCACTTTTTGGTCTATCGTAGAATCCTAAAGATACCCTGGACTGACCGCATAACAAATAATGACGTACTAAACAAAATGAAATGTCAACCACAACTTTTATTACAATACAAAAACGAAAACTGGAGTACTTCGGCCATATCATAAGAAATGAAAATAAATATCGTCTCATACAAAACATTATACATGGTAAAGTAGAGGGAGAGAGAGGTCCGGATAGAAGGAGAATTTTCTGGTTAGCTAATCTCTCTAAATGGTATGGTGTAAAGTCCAGTTATTCAGATGTCCTGCTAGCAAAGTTCGCATAGCTATGATGATCGCCAACATCCGGAACGGACAGGCAAGAAAAAAGAAGAGTAATCCACTTTGCGATCACTGCGAACAGTTGTTGATAGATAGTTACCTAACGTTTTGCGATCTGGTAACGGTATCTCTGGAACGTATTTGTTCTAGAATTCGTCAAATGGTTATTTATCGAGTACATTCAGGGGTACATCACAGGCACTTAGCATTAAAAGTAAGTCGAACATAAACTGAGTTCTTGAGGGCAAACCGTCTTTTCTATTTTTATCTTTCACACTATTTATTTGACGGCTACAATCGCCTCTGCCCCTACATAGCAGTTTTTTCTTACAGACTCTACATATTCCGGTTGCGCCATCATAAAATAAATCTTCGAAATCACCGATGAATTTATTCACTTTGGTGAAGTCAATAAATAGTAGTTTTTTAGGCGTTTTAACGTGTGACATTTTATTGTTAAGGTAATACCGACGCCGACGACACAAACACCTCGAACACACTAATTATAATGCTAGAGTCTGCCAGACGGTCGGGCGAATCGACTGGACCCAAGAGCCCGCCCGCGCCCGCGCTACTTATAACAACTTGTTGAGAGATGATAATGAGAAAAAATATATTACAGAGCATTTTATTGGGTGAAGAATTAATGGACGCAAAGTAAACGGGAAATTTTAAGGCTTTCGTTTCATATTGAAACGAAACTCATCCTCGTTTGCGTTTTTTTCCCTAATTTAATAAGCTGGCCGCTTTGGCATGTCCAAACAATTTTCTGGAAATTACCGTAACAGGAAAAGGTAGCTTTTAATAAAGAGTCAGCATAACTTTTATTATTTTGTTCTAAGGGGAAACCATCAAAGAGAGAGTATATCCTAACCACCTAACGAAATATACGAATTTAAGTGTCCAAAAGTTCCTTGTTTTCGGAGTTAGGGCACAAAGATTTAATATCTCGTGTATTGCAATCCGCGAACGAAATTAAAACCTTATATTGTGGTTTTATTATATTTTTGAGGTTTAACCTGTAGCTTGCAAATAATGAAGAGTATTGTTATATTTCCAATGCCATTTGATGTAATTATTACGTCTAATCATCAAATTCAAGTAACTGTCTCTTATAGGCGCTTTTCAGTGACGAAACAAACTGTATATTCGTTTAAAAGCGTAATACATACAATTTACTTATCTCTAGCATTATTTTCCAGTTGCTCAGTTTGTCAGATAGATACTCTGAAAATTTCCGTTTAATATGAATCCAAGATTCTTTGAAAACATCGCAATTTTACTTTTTTTAGCGATACGAGGATAGTCCCAGAAATACCCGACCTGACGTATAGATAGCGGTTGTTGTTTCAGTGAGTTTGTAAGCATGTAAAAATTTGGTCATCGTTATGTGATTAAATATTTTCATTTAAAAGGCCTCAGATCAAAGTGGAGCTAGATTCTACTCTGGGGGAATCTGCTCCTTCGTTTACAACAGTAAATTATTGGGTGGCAGAGTTTAAATGAGGCCGTATAAGCTGCCAAGGCGAATATCGCAGTAGTCGACAAAATGAGGTGACCACGCCAGAAATGGCGAAGAAAATCCACAAAATGGCATTGGAAGACCGTTGACCGAAAGTCACGAGCTAGCAGACATGGTAGGTATTTCCAAAAGTGCTGTACATCACATTTTGATTGATCATTTGGAAATGAGAAAGCTATGCGGAAGATGGGTGCCGCGATTACTCACATTGAAACAAAAACAGCGTCGTGAGGATGTTTCAATCGAGTGTTTGGCAAAGTTTCACAACGATAAAGCTAAGTATATGCGTCAATTTACAAACATGGATCACTTTTACATCTGAGATGAAAGAACAGTCATAACAATGGACTGAAAGAGAAGAGTCGGCTCCAAAGAAGACGAAGAGTGTTCCATCCGCAGACAAGGTCATGGCGTCAGATTTTTTGGGATGCGTGTGGGATAATTTTCATTGATTACCTTCAAAAAGGAAAAACAATCAACGGCGAGTATTACGCGAACTTCTTGCAGCGTTTAAGTGATGAAATCAAGAAAAAACGGCCGCATTTGGCGAAGAAGAAAGTTTTGTTTCATCAAGACAATGCACCAATTCACACATCCGTCATCGCGATGGCCAAAATCAATGAGTTAAAGTTCGAATTGCGTCCTCACCACCCTATTCGCCAGATTTAGCCCCTTCGGATTATTTCTTGTTTCCAAATTTCCAAAAAATGGCTCGGTGGTAAAGGATTTGCCAACAATGAAGAGGTGGAGTCTGCAGTTGATGGCTATTTTGAGGAGCTCGACGATTCTCACTATAAACAGGATATCGAAGCTATTGAACATCGCTGGGAAAAGTGTATCGAACCAAAAGGAGAATGTGTAGAGAAATAAAAGATATTTTTCCCAATTTTTTTGTGTTTTCTTTCTTAGGTCGGGTACTTCTGTAATTCTGTGTTCGGGTAATAATGTAGTACAAAAAATGCTCAATAAGAATTTAAGCAACCTTCAAAATGTAGGTTTAAACACAATATCTATTTCAAACTAAAAGTTTCAAAAGCATTTCTGGAGTGATTTCAAAACAACCGTAAAGAAACATCTTAAAAATGACTATTCCAAACCAGACTCCCCTCTTAACTCAGAATTATAAAACTGTAAATCAAGCAATTTTTAGGGTCACCCTTTCTCAAAACCAAAAAAGAAAAACTCATTAGCACAACTACAATTTTCGTTTCAGCAGCCAGAGGGACGAGTCGTTGGTGGTGACGTCGTCCTCGATGGCCGCCGCGGTTCCCCCAGGAGACAAGAGCGTCGCCCCGAATAGCATCGCCGATTCCTATCCGGCTCGAAAGGACCACAATAAACACAAGAAATATCGTAAAACCAGGAAGGGCAGCCCCAGGAAGATACGTAAGTCGATCAAACGGATATATATTTTATTTTTTATCGTCTTCGCCCTCATCCTCGGCCGCGGCGGGAAAATTAGTTTTCCTACCATAAAGGAAATAAGATCGCGGAAAAGTATAGGAGGAAAACCGGAATAATTTGCTGCGTCCAGCCGAATTCGTATCGACGCAAACGAAATATTTATACCAACGCGACGTATAGTTTCATCTATATAAAAACATATTGAGGTCAGTTTGTTTTTCGGACATAACAAAGTTAATGCGTTCGGGATGTCAAATATTTTTTTCCTACATGTTCTTCAGGGTTTATCAGACTAAACGGCTCGCTGATCCTATTTCATAAATCGTTCACTATAAGCGAAACACACTCTATGAAAACCTTTTATAAAGTGCCAAAGACTTGAAGTATGTCATTCGTTGACATCTAAGGAATACATAAATCATGTACAATCCAGTTTCGTATTACTCGACATATGTATGTATGTAGGAAGATCGGTGAAGTTTCAGTTATGCGTATTATTTGTGATTAGTATTTATAAAACAAAGAAAAAGGCTCTGACTTATATGTGCTACATAATATAAAAAGCTCAAGATGGGGTGAATTTATCTACGGCCCAGATCCTGGCCTAACGCAGGACTACTGAGCAATGTTGTCATATCAACTGTTACTCTTAATGATACTTGATAATTAGATTGTTAACTTTATTGTACGTTGAATATACAGTATGTGTAAAGCCGGACATCGGCCGTTTGTTAAAAAGGACAAATTCTACGAGTACACTTCTCCTTCTAACAACTAGCGTAGCGTGGTGAGAGGGCCGGTCATATCCCCTCACTACCTTCGATGCGTATGCGGTTGCTTCTTATCTGTCGTCTCATTTATGGTTGTCCTTTTTCATATCTGGCTGATCTCGGCTTTCCACACACGGTATATTTAACTTTAGTGTATGTTAATTTTTTATTTTTAAGTATTTTCAACAATTTTACTAACACTTATCATATAAATCTAAGAATGGTGACTTTAGTAGATGAGGCAATTTTTTTTATCAATTTATAAAAATCGATGAAATCCACCGATGAATTATTTTGGTTCATGAACTTCATCTATGAAAGCAGTTAAATGATCATTTAAAAACACAAAGGAAAAGGATCTCGGTAATCAAGGTCACGGCCAAGGTCAAGGTGACCATTAAACTCGTTTTCTTCAATCAAACAACTTTTGATGAGGTCATTTTTTCGTTTTTTCGACACCTCTATTTTTATATGCATATCGATAATTTTGAAAATGGGGGTCAGGTGAAAAAAGTGGGGGCGCCTCCCAAAAAAATGCCTGAGTCGAATAGTTTTGGTATACTGAAGGTCCTATTGAATTTTGATAAGCTGAAAAATGGGCCGATCCATAAATTTGTCGCTCTCGGGAAATTTTTTCCATTACCGCGATCCTTTTCCTTTAATTTTCAAACTGTGTTGCGTATAGTATAGTTTACTATTACCATTTTAAAACTTTATCAAGGACGTGAAACTCACATATTTCGTTTATCTGAGATAGAATTCACTTACCAATCCCTCTTGATTCCAGTGCCGGATTAAAAATTTGGTGGCCCGTAGACAGTAGGAGCGACGGGGCTCCCTCACAGATCAGTTTGTGGGCTTTTTTTAAATGGGCCTTAGGCAACTGTCTACTCTGTCTAATTAGTATATCTAATAATAAGTATCTTAATAATAGGTTATGTCTATTCGCCGGAAATGAGAAAAATTAATTATAAATATATATATAGAAAAAATATACTCACGATTAGATGAGCATTTTTGTTGACTTATTTCCTTCTCGAAATACTGGAGAGGCATCCATGTGCAATAGCATACATCTGAAACAATAAATGAATCAGCAATTAACATAAGCATAATATTACAAACACAGTCACTCTTAAAGCTAACAAGTAATTGCTCTATTCAGATAGTTATGAGAAAATCCGTCTATTAAAATTTAACTAAAACAATCTGCTCGTCAAAATTAGCGTAACACTTTTTAGATTAGCGCCATTTGCGTTCTATTCGAGTTAGAAACTTGCGGTTTTTAATTTTCGGTAACCTATAGGGTTGGTTTTAATGTCCCGAACTCGCTACTCTGTGACTTAAACGGTTTGCCGTTCACACCTCAAAACAAACCCCATGTCGAAATTTGGATTTCCAAGATTTTAACGGCAATTTTAGACTACAAGGATGGACTAAGAAGGACTATGTCGGGTAAAACGTGTAAAAGAAAGGTTCCCCCTACCCAACAAGCCTTTTTTCAGAAATTTTCATCCACTCTTTTTCCACTTACAACCCCTTAGCGCGACAAATGTTCAGGGGGTGGATTGGAGTTGGAATATCACTTCTGGCACTCAATCGATCGTCCGCAGTGTGTTCCGTCAACTTCGAGAGCCTTCAAGTAATGCCATGAATTCCGAGACAAAACGACATCCCGCGCACCTCCTACAGGGGCGAAACCAGAGGGGGTGAGTGGGGTATTGGTGTAGGTGCGGCCTGGCGGGGTACTTGACAAAAAGGTAAAAATGAGTTGTGACACCCCACATCAATTTATTAGGCAGCATTAGGATCAATGGATTCGCCCAACAGAGGTCAAACCACGCAAAACCTAGCTTAAATGCAAGGGGTGGGTTACGGAGTCTGGAAATGGGTTGAAGAGATGGGACAGAGACCAAATACATAGAACTTATTGAGGTGGTCGGGGAGAAAACCGGTTACTAATTGTTATCAGCAAACAAAAAATAAGAAAGAGGATTCTAAGAAAGATAGCTTTTTTTGCTACTCGAGTTTTAATGGCGAACATAACCAAAAAAATTCGCAAAAGTCAAAAAAAAACGTTTTTTTTGCAAATTAAAAGAAAGCTCCAAGTCCTACAGAAAAAAGTTAAATGAGAAAGTTGTAGGTCTTAAAAACGGGCGTCGAATGAAGTTTGAACGAAAAATATCGGTTATAAACATTTGAGAAAATTAAAAAAAAAACATCAAAAATCGCGTTTTCCTATTTTTGCTGTATAAATTTCAATTTTTGTTTGAACATACTTGTTTTTAACTACAAATATAGCCCAAGACAAGCTGAAAATGATCCTTTTTTTCAAAAATTTAGAAAAGTTTTATTTTTTCGAGTTATAACGATTTAAAAAAAGACGTTTTCAAAAATCGGCTTTTACGGTGGCAAAAATGATCGTACAGAAACGATCATAGGCTCATTTTTTTCGCGAAGACTTGTACTTTCATTCTATTAAAAAAAACCAAATCGCTTTTATTTAATTTTTTGCATAAAAAATGCGTTGTAATTTTTTTTTAAATCATTTTTTCGAACCGGTTTTTTTTCGAATAACTTTTTTAATTTTGGTTTTACATGTTTGCCCGTTGCATATTTGAAAACTGGCATTCAAAACACGCATTTTAAGAAAAAAATGAAGGTCCTACGACCTAAGGGAGTCGAGATAATTTTTATTAAGCCGAGAAAAAGATAATTCTCTAAGATCTAATAATAGTAAGAAATCGACTTGAAATCGCTGGCCAGCGCGTGCTGCACCTAGCGCTGTACTTTCGCAAACAATTATGTCAACTTAATTTATGCGAGATGATTTGAAATATTTTTTTAAGAAAGTAAAAGTCTGAGATTTATTTCATGCAAAAATGAAGTCAATCGGATGTATACAGCGCTGTCAGGAATTAAAAAAAAAATTATCTTGGCTCCCTGAGGTCGTAGGACCTTCATTTTTTAAATGCCTGTTTTGAATGCCAGTTTTCAAATATGCAACGGCCAAAAATGTAAAACCAAAATTAAAAAAGTAATTCGAAAAAAACCTGTTTGAAAAAATTATATAATTTTTACAACGCATTTTTTTATGCAAAAATTAAATAAAAGCGATTTGGTTTCGTGATCGTTTCTGTACGATCATTTTTGCCACCGTAAAAGCCGGTTTTTGAAAACTTTTTTTTTTTTATTTAAATCGTTTTTAAATTTTTGAAAATAGGATCATTTTCGGCTTGTCTTGGGCTATATTTGTAGTTAACAACAAGTCTGTTCAAACAAAATTGGAATTTATACAGCAAAAATACGCAAACGCGATTTTTAACGTTTTTTTTTTTCTTTATTTTTCTCAAATGTTTATGAACCGATTTTTTTCGTTCAAATTTCGTTCGACGCGCATTTTTAAGACCTACAACTTTCTCATTTAACTTTTTTCTGTAGGACTTGAAGCTTAAACGTTGTTTTGACTTTTGGCGAATTTTTTTGGTTATGTTCGCCATTAAAACTCGAGTAGCAAAAAATGCAATCTTTCTTAGAATGTTGTTCTCTATACTGCCATATTTTTTGTTTGCTGATAACAATTAGTGACCAATTAACATGGAGACTTTCGCTCGTTGATTGGACTAAAGCCGGGCACAGATATGCGGTATTCGGCGAGTACCGAATAGCAAATATTTGCTATTCAGCAAGTAGCGACTAGTGTGTATGGGTTGCTCGTGATGAATATTCGCTATTCGGTGTTTCCCACTGTCTGTCGGTATTATGGCCCGAGTCAAAGGAGACAAATATTTGCGATTGCACTCGATACACATATTCGCCCAAATTATGGGTGGTATTTTGTATTTGTGTATTTGTATTTTTGTATTTGTGATCGAATTTAGTTTATTTTGTTTGTAAAAGTGGAGTGGAGTAATGAATAGAGCCCAGCGCAAAGGTTGGAAACGAGTCATCGTTCTCGAGTTATTTGAAAAATCCATCACAGAGATTAATCCAATCAGAAGTAAAGACATTATTTTTTCAATAAAAATAATCAAAGGTGAAGATATTTTTCAGATATCTTGAGAACGGTGGCGCGTTGCCGACCATAACGCCTAGCTCTAGTAATGAAAATCTATGGAAATGGATTTCTATGAAAATGAATCGATAGCATGGAATGCAGGGCAAGATGACAATAAAAAGAGAAATCTTGTCTATGATGCTTGGAAAAGAATAGTAATAGAAGTTTAGGGTTTGTCAGAATAAGGTTAAGGAATCTACATAAAGTGAAGCAGGTTCAGATGACATATACAAATCAAACTGACATATACACCTTCTTTTTTCTTCTTGTAGCCCTTTTTTAACTGCATATAAGCACAACTCATAACTATAAACGCAGCAACATCGATTACCATTGTTTCACCATTCATTTTAAATTTTAATGAATGATTTTATTCGTTGTTCCCACACCAAGCAACCTTCGGCAACTACGCCAAATGTGTGTGTACCCTATTCGCCAAATACAAATTAATTTGATGGGGTTGCTTGGCAAATAGCGAATAATCGCGATTCGTCGAATACCGCATGTCTGTGCCCGGCTTAAGACGTGTTTCTTTTTTGTTCGCAGGCCCGCCACGCGACTGCCGCGTGACGGAGTGGTCGCAGTGGGGCGAGTGCAGCAAGTCGTGCGGCATGGGGAGATGCAGCGGCGCCGCGAGGTCGCCAAGCACGCCAGGAGGGGCGGCCGCCTCTGTCCGCCCCTGGTGGAGACGAAGTGGTGCGGCTCGGCGAGGTCCTGCAGCAAGGAGTACTTCAGCTGGTAATCGCGGGACGGAAAAACGAACGCGCTTCGCGTCGTCGCTTGTGCCGCGGTGCGCGCCGGATCCGAATCCCATTGAGGCGAACCGAGGATTATTTTTCGGATAAGCGATTTTTGCTTCCGCCGATCTATAGGGCTCGATTGTTTGCAGTCACGAGCTTACTCTGGACCTCATTTTTGACATTTTTATTCTCTGAAAGTATGCAGTAGATTAAAACAACGATTAGTACGATTAGTAGTACTTTAAATACTTTATTTTTAAACTTTATTCGCGAATTTTTATGAACATGTAAGTATAGTAAAAAATGGCAGAGTTAAAATCCCGTAGATCGCCCCCCCCCCCCCCCCCCATGGTAAACAGGGTAGGAACCAAAATAGTCGGGGGATTGCGATTGCCGTTGCCTTCAATGACCTTTTTTTTCGCTATTTTGTCTAATCTGTATACCTGTATACCTGTGACATTGTATACCTATCCATACGTTTTGTAGAACAAGAAATGATTTCTAGTGATGACAGCTTCACTATCAAATATTTCTTTTATCGCATGTTTCATCAATTTTGAAGCAACCCCACATACTTATTTAGACAATACACATTTTATCATTATTTTATATGCTTTTTACAGTTTTAACACAGTCTATGAGATGTGCACTGTCAATATAAGTTGACTTAACATTTGCGATTTACTTATTCTATATTTTTTTTAATCGGATGTTTAACGGTATGGGACTAGCACACTTATCGTTGAGACAATCGAGATCTATGGATTGGGGCACGCAAAAATCAGTTATATCGATCGAAAGTCCTAGGTCCACTTCAGTTGGATCAGAAGTCAGCGCGAGGTGAAGCCAGAGAGACAATGTGGACAGATGCCCAGAATCTTCGTCGCGTCGTCGCCAGCCAAAATGTGACTTAGGAGAGCTGCGGTAGGGACAGTAAGTGTTCGCAAAATAACGAGGAAAAAGAACTCGTCTGTACTAAAAACACACATCAATTTTATAAGTATTTTTAAACAGATAATAATTATTTTGTAAGGAGAGACAATCGAACTTTTAGAAACATCTATTTGAAATATAAAGTTATTCGCTCTGATGTATTCGGATTTTCCGAGATTCGCGGAGTTATTGTACAACTCATGATCTTATTGACGATCAATAGTGTGACGGAAGCTGATAAACGCAAAATGGCAGGTTATTTTATGGACACAGGGTACAACTTTCGAAAAAGATAAATTTGGAAAAAAATATTCGCTACCAAAAGCTGTTAGGTTCAAAATTCAAGGACATTCGAAGGTCAACTTATCTTTCCTACCGAGAAGAGGGCAGATAACAAAATGTTCATAATATTTCGTGGATTAAATATACCTGACACTCAGTGCCAGTTAAAAAATTCTCACGATATGAGATTTTTTTCAAAAAATTATCCTCATCATTGATCTCTTCAGCAATTTCCCTCACCAAACACATTAAAATCCTCACAAAGCAGTATAATAAAAAAATGTATCAATAATACAAAAAAAAACAGGTGGGGGCCGACTTTTGGACGAACACTGTATATTTTGTTTTACTTGACCGCCATTTTAATTACGTCGTACAAGAGCTTAAGAAATAAGGGCTTCAACTGGCATGGTTTTGAAAATCATAGTTGTGCAATAACACTTCTAAAAGCTCTTCAAAAATCGCCTGTAATACACGTAGAAACGTCCTTATTGCTAAATCGAAATTTCAAAAAGTTGTACAGTTGTCTATTTAAAATGTCAAATATAATAAATGTTAAGGTCTATTCTTACATAATTGTGTGATAAACTATTTCACGGTTCGGTAAAAGTTAATTTGATCAATAGTGTGTAATAATGTACGACGTAATATGAAAATTGCAACCTTCAGGTATACCGGGTGACACAAAATCATGACATCAAGTTTTCAAAGTATCAGCATCTTAAACCCGTAACAAATGTCAACATTTGACATATAAACATTTATATAAGTGCAACTACCATGGTATTACTCCTTTCATTACTTCGTCGGTTAAGGATCATATCCTCACCCGATATAGTAAAATGAAACCCGAGCAATACTGAATTATTGAAATCTTGTCACATTGATATCTGTAAAAATGTTACCATTTGAAAATTTTATCGACAGAATGATCTCGCAAGAGTTACCATAAATAAAGGCAAAGGCGAATTTTTGTAAACACTGGTTTTACAATGGGTTTTATTTGTTTTTTTTATTTGATGATTTTGATGCCTCATAATAAATTAAAAAAATAAACAAACACAGATATGCAAACAATAACTTGTTTTATCAACAAAATTTTGCGTTAACGAAGAAAATAAGGATGCAGTTTTTATAACACTCATACATTTGTCATGAACATAATACGCAGGTTTTTTATTATTGGAAAAATGACTTTAGCATCCGTTTTTCTTATAAATATACTGACTCGCCAAAACTGCTGAACTAACACAATAGAACTCTAGTGTCCATATTTCTAACAGTTTTTTTTTTTATAAAAAGCGCAAATTATTTTAAAAGTATGTATAATAAACAGTGTATGTACTGTCAGAAATTGGACATTATTTTTTTTTGGATTTTGTATATAAAATATATATAGGTACAAAGTAATTTAGATGTTAGCACAAATGTCAATGAATAAAAAATTTCTATGAGATCTTTATAAAAACCTAATATTGGATAATCTTCTACATGTTTATTTGTTTTCATTTGTAAATGTCAATGCGTTGTATTTCTGTAATGATTACAAGCTCCCTTAGCAAACCGAAATACATACTGAAAGTATATAATAAGATGATTTTATATTAAAATATAAGTTGTACATGTATGTATAATTGTACTAGTATATAACTTTTTGTTGAATATTCGTCTGGCTCATGTATTCAATAAAATCAATAAACGTTATATTTAGATAAAAACTATCGTCTCATTATCCCATTCCTTCAACTACATCACCTTTTTACCGCATTCCTTCACTATACTTTTTATTCCAAGTCGATCAACATTACTACTAAGGTCAGAAAATATGCTGCCACGCAGAACCGGCACTATACAACTCTATGATAAACAATTAAAGTATAAACCGTATTATTAAGCGCATATTTCTTGCCCCTGTATACCCACGCTACTGACCGTGCACAAAATGTTATTCCGAACGAAATTTTCACGGGAACCCAGTACTCCGTAATACACTTTCTCCGTAAGACGGCGAGCTATTCCGATAGCGACCTGCCAGCGGTGTAAACGGATCGACCGCCGCATTGAAAACAATTTCTTGTCGCGAGTTAATCACTCGTGAATTCGTGTACTGTATTTACACATTACCTGATTTTGTGTAGATTTCTGCAATAATGGCACAGTCGTTACCATCTGTATCTGTGAATAGACTTGATGGACTGATAAAATGGAAATTACAAGAATTTGACAATAGACAGATCACATATTTTATGTATTCCTTGCAATCGTCGATATATACATATTTCGTACACGCTAAGAGTTAGAAAGACATTTGGATTCGAATATCCATAAAAAAATACCTGGTACGGTTATAAAAGAGGAATTTTGGTTTGATAATTTAGTGCATAATAAATGATCGTACATAATGTTTTGCGCATGTAGCCTTGCATGGAACGTAGTCGACAATGTTTACTTTTTTTTTGAAGATGTTTTTGGCCAAATATGTATCTGATTTTCCATTACCTTTCCAAACAACAGATTTTGCGGTAATACAGTCGTTAATCCCCCCGATATTCATAGCTAATAAACGGTTTTGCAAACAGCGGCGAGAAGTATAGAAATAGTGTAACACGTCTATTATCCTCTGTACATGTAAAAAATAATAATGTACTGATGTTAGTGACAACAAAAAACTGTTAGTGATACAAACAACTGTGCGAAATTCGTGAAAATAATGTGCGTGTCGTGTCGTCCTCTATCCATGTGAACTATTTTGAATTTGCACCTTTAACTTTAGTAGATGTGGAACGATCGTTTTCCCTCTACAACCATATACAGGCCTAATCGCTCACGTTTAACGAGAAGGAATGTGTATATCTAAACAAAATGTGTATATCGACGTCAAAACATACAATATCGCTTGCTGACATGATGCTTTTCATCCTTTAACCCCCAAATCTCTGAACCTTTTCTAAGATGCCCAAAATAAAGATTTCTTTAGAGATTTTTCGTTAGTGCATATTTTTAGTTTGTTATAAAGATTTCTTAAGTACAACGTACGCCAAGAGGTTTATTTACCTGTTTATACCTGCCAACCCAGTAGTTACTTCAGGAAAAAAATAGACAACCCAACGTTTGTATATTCTATAGGCTTCATACTTTCGGTTGGTATTAAATTTTTTTCGTTAAACTCATGAGTGCAATATTTAATAAAAAGTCATTTTTCAATTTTTAATTAATCATCGTCTGGCCAGGAATTTTTTAGCCAACCCACCCAAAAATATATTTTAAATTTGATATAAAATACTTTTCATCCATTTAACAGATGGATGAAGGTCGTTTCTAGTGCGGATCCTCTACTATATGATGATTGCACAATATTCGCATCAACATCAATCGATCTTTTTTTAAAGACGGCCTCCTAAGAACTTCTTGAGACCCGACAGCTCATTTTTTTGCGTTTCACTTTGCGCTTAAGTAAACCGAAAAAAAAAGCATCGTCGATCTACTTACAGCGTCCCACAGACATACATATTCTATGTTCAATAAGAACAGCCGCAAGAAAGGAGACATCTAAATATTCTCGAGGCGGCCACCTTTCAATCCTGCCGGTTTATTACGTAAATATTCGTGACCACTTTAGCTAAACAAAAAAAAAAAAAAAGTAAAAGGGTAGACTGCGCGAGGGTGGACGATGAAAGCTCGAAATGACAATATAAAGCCCTCCTGGAGGCATTCGTCGTCGCCGTGAAAAGGGAAAACGGCGGCGAAGCTAAGGAAGACGTTCGCGTAGCAACTTTAGCACAGGATGTCTTACGTATTTTATGCAATTTCGTTCCTTTTAATAAAATCTTGATAATTCTTATATGTTTTGGCCTTGTATAAAATACTGTAATACTCGTAGGTAATGTAATGATAAAAATGTAATGTATGTAATGATAAAAATGACCTATGTAATGATAAAAATATCCTATTTTTTATTTTTATACACACTCTTATATTTTTATACACATTTTTATTTTTTATTAATGCGTAGAAGGTGAACTGTTATTTAAAAAAAAATTCTAAAATGCAATACGTGTGTCCGGCTTTCCATAAATCCACCCTATTTTCTCTGTTATTAACAAATGCAAATTATTATTAACCTCAATTCGACAACAAAAATTATTTTGAAACAGCCACAATACACTCGAAAAACCAATTGCCTTTCCTCCCCTTAAAACAACAGGTGAAATTTTGGATAACCAACAATGATAAATGTACAGTTTTACTACGCCAAATTTTTTCATAAATGAGGTTGTTTAAATAATCGACTCTACAGGGTGTTCATACGCTATTTGGCGTCAACTAACTTTATATTTTAACAACTAACTAACGTCTTATTTTAAATAGAACACCCTATACATTTTTACAAATTCGGAAAGAGCCCAGAATTTTGAGCCAAAGATATGTATCATAACTAGGGTCCGAAAAGTGTGCCATAATGCAGTCGGCATAAACCTAGCCATTTTGGAAGATATTTAAAAAAAATTGTGGCTAATTATTTTTTTAAAGTTTGTCATTTACATTCATCACATTAAGAACAATCCTTAAAAACCGGGAAAAAAACCGAATATGACACCAAATGTTGTTACAGTAACAGCCATTATGTGCATATGAGCAAAAATAGCACTAAAATTTAGACAACTGGGACCTAAAAATGCAGGGTGTTCCATTTGAACTAAACAAGTTATCACAATTGGCAAAATCGAGCACATGAAAAATGAAATTGGCAAAATGTACGACAATAAATTGAACACTTGGTACAGCATTTTCGAATTTACTTTGAATGCAAAGTGTAGAGCACTTTATGCTTTTACCCATGCCAAAAATAAAATGGGAGCCTACTACCCAAAAAAAAGTTGTGACATTTTTTCCAGACCCAAGCATTTGCAACTTTTTAAATTTCAGATATCTCCAAAAAAAGGTTGGTTTAGTTATGATACATGATTTCGACTCTCAAGGTACCTGACTTCCTCAAGTCAGTCGCCACAAGCAAGTACATGAACACCCTGTAGATTCGGCTGTATTTTACAAAAGTAACAAAAAAAAAGTGCAAACAATATCACATATAACGTTAGAGGTGATCTACCAGTCTGAGTGAGAGTGCTTTAAAGGTAAATACTGTTGAAGCCCCATAATCATAAAATAGCAAGGGTGAAGATATAATGCCAATGTTTCAGAACTTAGTGTAATGCGATTACGGGTCGGAAAAGTTTACATAGGCAGAATCGACACATTTTAAGCCACTGAAAGCTTTTCTTTTGTAGCATAAAAAGTTGAAGGTGAAAGAAAATATATAACTGTTTGCATTTCCAATTTTTTTGTATACACCAATAGCCACAGTTTAACAATACTCTTAAGATATATGGATGAAGAACGTATATAGATACGAGGTGTGGCTATTAAATAACCGAACTGATGCTGCTACTGCGATAAGTTTGAACAGACTGTGTCTGGTGAGTTTGAACAGAACTACTTTTTTCCCACCCTGAGCTCGCTGGACAAGTCAGTGGGTCGCTCAGTTCGACTGTAGCAGTTGTTTGAATTAGTCTACGCACCAGTGACGCGTCGAAAAAATGTTAAGTGTTCAGTTGGAGCAAGTTAATCGCAAGTTTTTTATGCAATGTTAAAAAAAGTGTACGGGAAGGAATGTTTATCCCGTACACAAGTTTTTTGAATAGTTTAAACGATTTAAAGAGGGACGTGAAACGACCGAAGCCGATCCGCGCCCCGGGCGGCCCTCAACTTCAGAAGCGGACATTGAAACAATTGGGAAATTAATCCGCGAAGATCGTCATCTAAGCATCTGAGGGCTTGCTGAAATAACAGGAATCGACAAAGAATTTGCGCTGACATTCTAAACAACATTGACACTGATCCAGGCTTGTTAGACGTGGTGATTACTTTTGAGGAATCGTGGTTTTTTACTTACGACCCCGAAACAAAGTGTGAAAGCGGATAAAGCAAAAGCGACGGAGGTTCTGAACCAGCTGACAGAAGCGGACTTCCAGCACTGCTTTCAACAATAGAAAAGTCGTATGGAGCCGGTATAGAGATCGCCAAGGGGAGTATATTGAGGGCGAAAAAGTTGCTACTGTAATTGGTAACGAATGAAAAGTGTTATGACAGCAGTTCGGTTATTTAATAGCTACACCTCGTATGTGCTAACATATTTTCTATATAAATTTATTTCATAGGCAATTAACATTATTTATGTTATATTTTTTCTAAATAATTTTCCTTAACATGTCTGACATTTTTTGGCTAAAATATCAAGAAATCAACAAAATTAACATGATTTATTTCCCATTAAATAATTATTGTCTTCATATGAACCTTTTTATACATTTTTCATGAGCTGTATTTGAAGAAATGTACATAGGTATATGAAAATATCTTTGCACTTCTTTGAAAAACAAAATTGTTGGTCAGGTTTGGTGAGATAGCCGAATTTAATGATAAATTATTCTGCAAAAGTTTGAAAAATCCTTCTTCATTTAACCGGGTTTATAATAACAATAAAGATATATCGTGTACATACATACATATGTACATACATATTATGTGGATACGTCCAAAGAAAAAAATATTTGAGACAAAATGTGTAAAATATGCTGCAAATAGTCTATGTATTTTTATACTTTTAACATGTTTTAACATCAAGTATTCCCATGTTTGGCAGAAATTGTATAGTATTTTCATATTTGACACAGAAATTGTGTAGTAAAAAAAAACAAAATAAACAAAACATGTTTATTTTCTTGCCTCGTTATTATTATCTACGTAAATAGAAGAAGGAAGCTAATCCACATAGTAATGTGTTTATCATTTTAATGCAAATAATATTTATTTATTTTTTGCTAACAGTTGTTTCATTCAAATAAAAAAAAGATCATAAAAACATGTACGAAACTATATCAAAAACTATTTTACATAAAGGCTGTTTAGCAGTGGCGGTTGGTGATATTTCAGTTAGCCATATCTTGAAAACGACGAATGGGACCCACTTCACTTTTTTAGGTGATGACTATATATGTACATCTTACAGAAAGGATTTATATTGAAAAAACCGTCAACAAAGTTTGCGAAAAAAATTTCAAAAAAACTGTGGTATAAATAAAACAGTAACGCTCTGTGGAATACTTGCAGTAAATTTTTTTCATAATCTAGAAACAAATATAAGGAGAGGTTTTTCGATTTGTTATTAAATATTTTTTTTTTCAAAAAGTTATGGTCATTTTAATTTTGGGAATCAAAATGGCCATAACATTTGAAAAAAAAATTGTAACAAATCGAAAAACCTCTCCTTATATTTGTTTCTAGATTATGAAAAAAAATTTGCTGCAAATATTCCACAGAGCGTTACTGAGATCCCAGGGAGTGCTCCAGGTTTTTTTGAAATTTTTTTCGCAAACTTTGTTGACGGTTTTTTCACTATAAATCCTTTCTGTAAGAGGTGTATAGTCATTACCCAAAAAGTGAAGTGGGTCCCATGCGTCGTTTTCAAGATATGGCTAACTGAAATATCACCAACCGCCATTGCTGTTTAGTATTAGAAGTTTAATATATAGAGATATAAAAAACAATGTATTAGTTATATCACTCATAAAGTGTTAATCTATAAAGCCTACCTTTTTTTAAAACATCTATGAAACTTGATCTCATGCCACCTTTATCACATATAATCACAATACACAATTATTCACTATTAATAATTTTCGTTTACCGTATGTTAGTCACTTCAAATATTATGTCACACATGACATTTAACCATGTTTATCTACTGCACCCGGCACTCACTGTCAACTAGTCAAATCTGAAACGTCAACAGGTCGGGTCGCCGCAAAAAGCGTGTTATCGTACAAAAACAAATTCCCGGCAACGGCCACCTACTTGATTTAAACCACACCATCTGTGATTTAAACAGGGCTTCTACAGCAGTGGTTGCGATTGTAAATCCTAGTAATATCGCATTCTAATCGAAACTGCGATCGTTACGATCGAATATAAAACAATAATGCACTTACAATATGTTCACTGAATAAAACACCAGAGGCGTAGCAACAGAAATGACATAGCGGGCATATGTCATTGTTGCTAAGGGTAAAACTATGTTATAGACGAAATAACAAGAACAAACTGAACCATCAGTTGGACATATTTGAAGGGCAGGAAATGCATTTATGTTAATTAAATCTCTAATTACGCACTGTAATATGAGTTATAATATATTAAGAAATTCTAGTTAAATAAATATAGTGTTTAATTATTTAATACGATGATATATGGTGAACTTGAGAAATGGCACAGATGGAACAGCAATTAAGGAGCTTGCTGCAAGAACGACGCAGCTCCATTGAGTAGCACATGAATCTATAATAATTTTTAAGTTCTTTAAACCTATAAGGTGTGTAAACTAAGTAATGAGACTGATTTAAAAAAAAAATATTCGTATAGAATTACAATCAGTATTGCCTCCTTCAAAATATCTTCCTTGGGAAGCCACACAGCGCTGGAGGCGGTTTCTTCCATTCGTCATAGCAGTGCTGGAACTCATATACTGGAATAGCCTTCAGCTAGTCGGTTACAGCCGCTTGAATGTTTCCTATGGTCCCAAAATGACGGCCCTTTTTGACTAATCATAAAAAAATCATCGAAAAAAAATTCTTCGAAATTTTTACTTGTCTTTTAATAGGTCCACGGCCCTTAATATATTTTTTTTTTCGACATGTTCATCACAACGGTCTTTTAGACAATTTAATTCTCTTTAATTTGACCTATTATTGAGCCCTATACGATTATTTTTCGCTGAGTTATCGCCGTTCAAAGCAAAATTGTCATTGTTGGTTTTGATAATCAATTATTCAGAAAATAATGAACGTATAGAAAATTCAAGTAGGGTTTTGAAAACTGAGAAGTATTCTCTACAAATAGTAGTGGTTGTTTCAAAAAAAAAAAAAAAAATTCTAAACGAAATTGTTGATTGAAAAAGAGTAAAAACTGCATAATTAGGGATATTTGTATGACTTGGCATAACTTTGCAAATAATGGATAGACTAAGGATATTGACTGCAACTTTTGAATGTTAAAGTACCCCAAAAGAAACCCTGATGGTTTCAAAGCGCTGCGGTTTTTCTTTCATGCTGGGAATGATTGAAATTGTCGTTTGTGCTAAAAATCAATTTAAGGATCGATTTTTCACTTTTTGTTCATTTTTATGTTAGAGTTTTTTATATCCCTTAACTTCTGCGCCTAGTATATAAAACCTAATCGAACAACGTTACTTACGTTAAATTTAAAATAGTAAGTAAATAAACGCGAATTTAAAATAAGAAACTCGTTACTTTGAAAAAAAAGTTGATAATTTGAATGTGATAATTCAAAAAATGTCTTGGAAATATATAACGAGGCGAAAATCCTAATTTTAATTCCTTGCAGCCTTACAGCCCATTTCCTTGTAGTATTATGAAAAAGTATTCCAAGGAATTTTATTTTATCGTCACGTGAAGTGTTCGTTTTTCCGTCCTCATCTCGTCCAATTACTGCAATAAACGTCAAATAGGGCGCCAATTTACGCTCTTAATCCGTTGCGTAGAATTAGCGCGGGTTTCCAGAGCAGGAATTAAACCTTCCAGCATAAGACTCGACAATATTTCCGTGAACTTAACTACCCCATTTTTGGCTTTCGCGAATTTTTCTATGTAAATCGTTTGCTCGTGTGTATTCTTTGGTTGAAAATTTCCACTGCCCCCCCCCACACAAACTTTTGGAAATTGTCGAATATTTCGACATAGACAGTTTATTCGCCATTGCTTGTACTTTATTTACGTTTGCTCGTAACGACTTACTATAAAAAATGCGATTCAAAAATATAGTCAGACTTGTCTACTGTTTCAGCTTAACCTAGGGTTTCCATACGTTCGGATTTACCCGGACATGCTTGGTTTTTAAGGTATCCGGGGAAGTCCGGCCGTAATTTGAAAAAAATGTCCGGGAAACCTGGACTCTGTAAAAACAACTTCGTTGAATATTTTAACCGCTACGATGCCACATGTCTAGTATAGGGTAAACTGGTTCATAGTGGGATGTTTTTTTTTTAGACATGAATTAAACTTATCACAAGATTCTTTAATGCAAACTAAACATACAGGAACATAAAAGGCATTTAAGAGAGCATATTTGTAACAAATTAAACAAATTATGTCAGTATGTTTAATGTAAATTTAATAAATCCCACTATACCCCATTTGTCTCACAATGAACCATGTGGTGGTTTATACTGGGAATCATGTTGGTCTATAGTGGGATTTATTGTACAAGTGTTTTAGTTAATGTTAAATTGAGGCTAGTCGCTTCTGGTTTGCGAAGCGTGAGAGTGGGATGACGCTTCCAAAAATTATTCATCCATTCCACTCCATCTTAATTTTTATTGTGCCATGATTGGGGCACGGTTTTATTATTAACCATCACATAACCAAATATCAACTCTTGAGTACTAGTTAGTGTTAGACCATAGCACATTTCACAAGCTCGGATATAAACATTCAAAAGCTTCTCTTCTTCTTTGGTAAATATTTGTTTGAAACAATGGCATCTACCGAATTCAAAATTATTTGCGCCTTCATTTTCTTCATTTCCATTGGCTATTCTAAATTTCTGGACTTTTCTATGTAATACTCATGGAATGTGGGTGCACAATAGGCCCGTCAGGCGGCCTAAGTGCATGGTTTTTCCGCCCACTTTTCTCTTTCATTCATTTCATTCATTCATGTAATGCGGATTTACTTACACTGTGTTTTTTTATCTGCTGTTATAAAACTCATTCGATATTTAATAACATCTTCCACAGCAGCGTGCATAGAGTTTTTATACTTTTTCGTGAAAATCTTTGCTTTTAAAAAAATATACGTTAATTGGGACCGTTGATGCCTTGGCATATTCAAACCTGCAAAAAACGTATTTTTTTAGGATTTCTAGCATATAACATTAAGTCCCAGTATGGATCACAACGAATTGTCCCACTATGGACCACTATTTATTAAAACAAAAATGTAGAAAAAATTGTATCGACGCGGTAGAGCTACATCCAAGAGCTCGTAGGTATAAGTGAGGTTATAGATGCTTTAGGTAACCATCACATATTTTTATTAGAAAAGACAAGTTTGAAAAAAAAATTATTTAGGAAAATTTGAAGATGCTAATTTAAATATTCGGTTCATCACTTACCTCAATATTAAATTTTAGGAAAACCACTCAAAAAATGTTTTTCAAATGGCACGTATTTTATATATCACTACACTATAAGTTTAACCCCTAAGATATAGCTCTTCCATGATTATAAAATAGCGACAATATCGCATTTCCCATTATGAACCGTGTCTCACTACGGACCAGTTTACCTAATGCCTGTTCTGAGATTTATGACTAATGTCACCGGAAAATTTTTCCATCCTGAACGAAGTTCAGAAACCAGAGAAATATCACGTAGATTAGTTATTTTTATACAACTTGCCAACTGCGTTTTCTTTACCAAAGAATATAGGTTTTATTTTTTTTAACAGAGAGAAGAGAGATTTGTGTTTTATGATATTGATATACCATTTACCTTAATAATAAGCATAGATTTATGTATTTTTTGCGTCAAAACGTATTTTCTAATAAAACAAATAAATTCTTAACTGTTTATAATTTTATTTGCCCTTTAAAGAATACATAAGTAAATTTATGGCATCATTATGGTATTTTCGGCAAAGTCCGGATTTTGTCCGGATTTCAGGGCTCACTTGTCCTGAATTTCAAAAACCTTTATGGTAACCCTAGCTTAACCCCATGTAGTTATGTGTATAGATTATGAACTCTCGTTAGCTATTTCAAAATATACCGATGACGTAATATACTTATATTTCCGATATTTTAATTGTCGTTTTCAATGCGGTAGAAAAAGTTCGAAAAAAAACCTATGGGACATTAAGTAAAGTACTCTTACAGAGGCACACAAAATAATAATAAAAAAAAAACATCAAACCCCGGGTTCAAACCACTTTGGGTCGTTGAATCCGAATTCGGGATAATTTTGGTGGATTGCCTGTTAACTCTGTCAAATGCAAAAAAGAAACGCCAAAATTGCACCATCATGAAGGCAAATAGAATTATGGCATCATTCATAATTCATTTCACATGTTTTTTTTGGTCGTCGAATCCGAATTAAGAGTTATTTTGAGCCATAGAAAGCAAAGTTTTTCATAGAAGTGCGAAAACATGCAAAAAAAAGTGGCCAAAATCGGTGTCGCTTTTTGTGGGACAAACTTAATTTTTTTGACTCCAATTACCCATTTTTTTGTTTTTTTTAGTTTGACAAATACGAATTCAGCATCGTTTCTAACCATGGTACGCATATTGTTTTATAAAAATGCGAAAAAATGCAAAAAAGATGCAAAACAGTGAAGAAAAACGAAATAGCATGTTTTTTTTTACTGAATAGCTCATTTTATATGTCTCTTGGATTGTTCAGTTCCTTGTGATGGCTGACTATTGGTGGATGTTGAAAAGAGAATGTAAACGCAAGGAGTAAAACGGAAACAAACTTATGCCATTGCACAGATCTTTTGAAGAGAACTTGTTACAAACAAAGGAAATAATATGAATGGTGGGAGATAAATTTTGACAAATTGGTTCTGACTGTAATATTTTTTTCTACATACTTAATGATGTATTTGGCGGCTATGGTCACTATTTTGCATTTGGTTTTTTTTTTTTTGCATTTTTACGAATTTATATTTTTGAAGGTTCAAAAAAACCCAGATTTAGACCGAAGAATCCAAGAAACATATAAAATGAGCTATTTCGGTAAAAGATCGTATTCCAAGGCTGTTCTTACAAAAAGCTACATTTTAACGTTTTTCTTCACTGTTTTGCATTTTTTTTTTTGTTCGCATTTTTATAGAATAATGTGCTTACCAATTCAGCATAATATCCAGTATGATGTTGAATTCGAATCAGATAGCTTAAAACATAAAAAATGAGTTCAGTTGAGTATTGAAGTCAAAAAAAAACCAACTCCGGGTTTTCCCACAACAAGCGACACTTTGGCGGTTTTGACCACTTTTATTTCCACTTTCATGAAAAAAAATACGTTATGATTTACAATAATTCTAAAATCGGATTCAACGACCAAGAAGATATGTGAAATGAATTTTGAATAATAGTAATAATATTTATTCCTTTTAAAGAAAAATACAATTCTTTATAGGCAGAAAAAAAAAAAAAAAAAAAACTGGACGTTTTCCACGAAACACCGAACTACTACACTTTTCTCTTTCTTGAAAAAGTGTAGTAGTTCGGTGTTCGTGAAACGTCAGTTTTGTTTCTACGCCGAAGGTTCAAGTACCCACTCAGGTTTATAGGCAGAGTTCAGAAAGGGATTACAAAATATTATAGTAAGTAATACTATGATTCTATAAAATAATAAAAGATGAAAATCAAAAGATATATTAACATCTTAAATTGAAACGTGTTTAAATTGAAAAGTGCGTAGTAGATAAGCCTAGTAAGAAAAATAAACAAATAAGAATTTAAAAATATGAAATGAATTTTGAATGATGCGATAATTTTGATGCCTTGATGATGGTGCAATTTGGCGCTTTTTTTTGCATTTTGTAAGAGACAACGAGCCAACCCACCAAAACTAACTCCGGATTCGGATTCAGCTACCCAAAATACGTATAGATTAAGTGGTTTGGACCCGTGGTTTTTAGTTTTTTTATTTTATGTGCCTGTGTTATTAAATCACAAGAAGAAAAAAGTAAGAGGGTATCCATTAGAATACATGACGTGCCAAAATCAAATCACAATACAGACATATTATTTGACTACTGCAACGCAAATCTATTTTAAAAAAATACGTCCTTTTCTTAATTAGCTTTTTGTTTAAACGACTTATATATTTTTATCTAACAATAAAACTGGACATCTCAAAAAGTAATGAAATTGCTGGTTTCGTTTAGCATGAACTGTATATATATATATGTACAAGACGCGATGCGATATATGAAACAGGGGGATGAAAAACAAAGGAACTGAACAAAGGAGAACTGCATAGTCTCCAGAGGCAAAGCCAACTGTCAACCTGCCATTCCACGGCCGACTGTAGATAAAGGCCCGCCACTTGGATCTTTGCGAAAGGAATTAAGACAGGGAAAACGAATTCCAAAGCAGAGGGGCTTATCTGAGGAAGTTTTGCGACGAAACATTCGAAACAACTTGGCGGAGCAAAACAAGCGTTTTTGTGGATTATCTAACAAATTATACAACAACCATTGTACAAAATCTGTGGAGCTGTTTTTAAGTTTTAAGTCAGTCACTAGGTATGTAAAAAATAAATATATAATAGGTATTTAAATCAGGGAAAAAAAATAAGATATATAATTTTTTATTACATTCCAAAATAGAATACCAGTATAATATTGATCTATATAACGCATAATCTGAATGATTATACATATATGTTATGTATGTTTATCATATATCATATACATACATGCATACAATTTCCATTCTAAATTGAAAATAGGTAGAAAAAAGCAAGGTTGTCAGATATATTTTCTAAAATTGCTAAGCTCACTATACAAGTATACTTCATACTTCAGTAAACTGTTAGTTCGTGACGTTCTTAGAAAGCTAGTTTGGAAATATTTTAAAAAAAATACATAGATATAAATTTATTAGTTAGCATTAAAATAAAGCGTTTAAAATTGCTGGAAAAAATAATTATAAATTAAAACAGCTTTATGTATATTACTATTCTTAAGAAAAATTTGAAGAGCCGGCAACGCGATGCCGCGAATGCAGCAGCGAATGCCGATCCATTATACTATTGGATTGCTTTGTATATAATACATTCCTTAAATACTTATTCGGTCCACTGTGCCATAAAATTTTTACGACGTCGTTAAAATGATTTGCGACTAGGAATTCTACTTGTTTAAGACGCCAGTGACGTGTATTTCAGCTAGGTTTATTAACACAGACAATTTTTTGAGATTGTCTGGCTAAATGAGCATTTACAGCAAATTGTATTACAAATATTAAGTTTTGTATGCAGGCTAATTTTAATCTCATATATTGATTAGAGTGAAAAAAATGTTATTTCACAATTTTAGAATTTATAAAAGATACATCCACACCCATGGAATCATAAAAGTTGCACCGCTTTTTTGTTCCCCAGGCGTATTTATCATTTTCAATTAAAAATAGGACTATATGTATCATATATCAAAAGGAACAGAAGTAAATCAGTATATGTCCTTGAAATTAGTTGAAATACCCATGGCTTTCGCCTCATCCAGTCCCCCAACCACTACGTTAGCTATGCTCTGTCCTTTAACATCCATTGTTTCGTCAATATTAATCCATATAGGTTTATCGTGCAATTCCGAGACGATATTTTTTATGTCCTCACACAGTGGTGCTATGTATAATCGTCTAAAGATACATTTCATGCAGTCGCTAGTCGCTCGTTTTTCAGCGATAAATGAGGTCACGTGGTACGATTTTGAATTTTCCGCCACTTTAAAAATTGTAGTGAAAAATTGTAGCGTTTAGCGTCAAATTTAAGCGACAAATGAAACATGTGTATCAAATTATGTGTGACACTTTTTATTTGTAAGCTTTTATCATTGCACTTGATGACACTAGTATATTTCTACACCGCAAAGTAACGGCTGACGGATGTTTTGAATATACCATATATCGATTCGAGTGTTCGAATTACGTTGACGCTGGTAGACCCCGGCAGAGAAAAGCCAAACAAAATTCAACTTTATCGCATCATTTTTTCTAGATAGCGCGCATCTTAAATTTCCATCACGTGACCGCATTTGTCGCTGAAAATCAGCGACTAGCGACAACATGAAAATGCACCCCAACAGTTGTCTCTGCAGGCAGACTAACTTCGCCGTACTTCGCCATTAAAGTCAGTTCCGAAAAATGATTTATCTAACTCTTCACCGTAACACGCGACGGACGCTGTCCCGACATTTTTACATTTAGCTTATTCGACGTTTCGTGGATTCGAATGATACATCGACACCGCAGTTCAACTGGTACTAACAAGAAGGTGCAAGTACGTTCTTGTTAACACGTGCTGTAACTTGGTGACGCACAACACGATAGACGGGTTGTATTCCGGAATGAAATTTCGTTCATTGATTGAACTACGATTGTACAATGCACATTAAGTTGTCCGAAAAAAATAGGATATTTTTTTATTCGTGTCGCGTGTGAAAATATATTAATTCATCATGTTATAAACGCCCCTTAAAAAAAAACAGCTCAAAATAATTTTTTTGAGGTCACAAATTTTAACATTTTCAAAATCGTCAAAAAACTGAAGTGTTTATTTTTATTTTTTTCGTCATGTTATTATTTTGTAGGTAGAAAAAATGTCAATTCTGAAAGTTTGAATTCAATATCTTAATTTCTAAAAGTCACTTACACAATTTTTTTACTTTACAAAGTAGTGTACCTAAAATGTCGAGCAATCTCTTAATATAAATAACAACGAACTAATTATTTTTTTATTGAATTTGTACAAAAGAATAAAAATAAAACACGAGAGACACTTATGGACACATTAAAAAATTTCTCGAGGCAAAATTGACTACCACATTGTAAGTACCAAATATTTATAATTTTTTAATGTATTTAATTTTTATAATTTTTTTAGTGTCGTCTTTTATTTACATTTTTTGTACGTCATATTAAACAAAAAAATTGGTTCGTTAATATTTATATTTAGAGATTACTCGAAAACATTTTAGGTACACTACTTTGAAAAGTAAAAAAAAGATGAGTGACCTTTAAAATTAACATATTGATTTCAAATTTTCAGAATCGACTTTTTTCAACCTACAAAATTATAACATGAGGAAAAAAATAAAAAACAAAAAATTCAATTTTTGACGATTTTGGAAATTTTTAAAAGTGTTGAGCGCTTTAAAATTTTTTTCGAGCTGATTTTTAATCGAGCAATTATAACATGATAAATTAATATATTTTCACACGACACGAGTAAAAAAAATATTCCATTTTTTGGGCCACCCTAATGTACATATGTACTCTTCTCACATAAAAATTAAAGACAAAATTTTCGAAATTTTTTGGCAATTTTCAACAGACAGCTTATTTCAGTGAAAAATGGCCGTACAGGAAATAAAAAAACAAGCTTTTAAAGCTTGAAGACTAGTTTTAAATTTTTTGGTTAAACATTTTTGGAGCACCGGTAGCCATGCGATTCTTGGATAAAGCACGAAAAATTTTTCTAAATTTTTACATTTTTCGCTCTCCAGGCATGGAAAACATTTTTCGAGCTAGACCAATGCATAGAGTACTATAGCCTATTTATTCAGCTTCAATTTGCTTTTTAGGGAGTCAGATACGACATTTGTCTTAAGATATCGAATTTTGAATACAAAGGATCCTTTTTCACTCAACTGCCGATATCTCTGGAAACTACTGGTCATAGCGAGCGGACAGGGGGGTTTTCGTTTTCTGCAGAAAATTTCCTACAAAAATCTGTCATGGTTGATTAGGAAAACATTTTTTTCCACCTGTAACGTTAAATTGAAAAAGAGCAAAAAAAATGCCATTTTCCTTTTTTTAGTTAATCGACTGTATCTTCGACAATATTGGGGGAAACAAGCAGATTAGAAGAAAATTTACTGTCTAATGTACCCCCAAAGGCCCCCTAAAATCGGTAGATCGTCGGTTCAGCGGTTTTCCTGGACCGATTGTTTGAAAATTCTGAAAAAATTAAGGGAACAAGATTTTTGTTCACTTAAACTTGACCTAATCTTTTCAAAAAATCAATAATTTCCATTTTTTTTTTCTTTTTACTCCAATTTTGAGTTTTCTGAAAATCGATTACCAAAAAAAAATCAAAAAATTTTTTGGAATTTTTAAAATGTTGAAATTTTTTTGAATTTTTCGATATTTTGAAAGGAAATTTTAGGAGATCTAAATCGTTAAAATTTTTTCATTTCATTTTTAATTCAGAAAAAAATTAATTAAAAAAATTATTTTCGAACATTTAAAAAAAATATTTTGGATTTTTTTTGTTATTTCAATCTTCAGAAAACTCAAAATTGAGTAGTCAAAAAAAAAAAGAAATTATTGATTTTTGAAAATTCGGTAAGTTTAAGGAACAAAATCTTGTTCATAATTTTCAAGAATCTCAATCAGTCGGGCCGCTGAACCGAACCTACCGATTTAGGGGGCCTTTGGAGTACATTAGATAGTAAAATTTTCTTCTAACCTAAGCATTTCCCCCAATATTGTCGAAGATACAGTCGATTAACAAAAAAAGGGAAAATAGCATTTTGCTCTTTTTCACGTTAACGTGTACAGGTGGAAAAAATTTTTTCTAATCCAACCATGCCAGAATTTTGTGGGAAATTTTCTGCGAAAAGAAACCCCTGTCCGCTCGCTGGACGGCCTGTAGTTTCATAAATTATCGCAGTTGAGTGAAAAAGAATCTTTTTGCATTCAAAATTCGATATCTCGAACAAATGGTCATATCGGCTCCCGAAAAAGCAAGTTGAAACTGAATAAACGGCTATGCGACCTATGTATTGGTTCTGAAGATCCTTTTCCATGCCTGTAAGAGCAAAAAAAAAATGTAAAGAAATTTCAAAATTTTTTTTCTTCATTCTTTAGCCCAGAATTGCTTGGCTACCGGTGCTCAAAAAGTGTTTAACCAAAAAATTCGAAATACTAGAGTCTTCAAGCTTTAAAAGCTATGTTTGGTATTTCATGACACGGTCATTTTTCACTGAAATACAGCATATTGAAAATTGCCAAAAAATTTCGAAAAATGTTTGTTCCTTTAATTTTTTGCGAAAAGTGTATACAGGAGTCCTGGAATCTACTACTTACCTACGGAGCTCTAGTGGTAATTTTTCTTATGTGCCATCGAACTCATGGCTCATGGTGAGATCTGGAGCTGATTAGTGCCTGTGGAACTGTGGAAAATTTGGAACACTTACTGCATGCTCGTATTTACACTCGTATTTAAAATTCCTACACGTCCTCGCTCCTGTCACATGGGTCGCAAAGGTTTATTGACTATATAGTCATAACAACGTCAATGACGGAGGTTGCAAGAGTTTGTGACATACTCTAAAATGGATTCCTACGCCACCACTGATTATCTCAAATATTTTGCTGGACTGGCGTAATGAGTATAAGATTTCCAGTATCTTTGTCAATTTGTATTACGTAATTTGTGAGTCATTTCAGTATTTTTTGTTGACACTGTACACACAGTCCCTTTTCACACATCCTGTTCGAGAGCGTCATTAGACAGGACTATATTGGCGCAATATTGCGATTCCTCTTAATAATCCGATATTGCAAACTGACAAACTTCTTAAGCAAATATTAGTGTGCCTATTCTTGTTCGTAATACACTACGGCAAACTACTCTAAACTATATGGGTTTGAGTATCTACCAGCTAATATATTTGAATTTTGTTACTCGACGCGAAGTTCGATTAACCTGAACTTTAAAACCCATAATTACATTTTCCCTCAGTCGTATCTACAGAGGTACCTACCAAAACGTTTGTTTGCAAAATTTGTTTAAGCCCGGTCGCACACTGGATGCAGAAACGTGCGGATTAATCACACCTGCGAAAATATACATAGTTATGTACGAATCAACCTGATGGTACTGTGGGAGCGATATTTCATAAATAGGTTTGGATTGTTATTATATTATAATTAGTGCGTTTCTGCTGTTGTTGCTATAATTTTGTTGCTGCTCTGTTTGGTATTATTTTGTAACTTTGGTATTATTTTCTGACATTAGTGACATTCGCATATTCGTACGTTTCAGCATTCAGTGTGAGTCGGGATTGACGTAAGTAGGTGAATACTTGAAAGGTTTTCATTTCATCAAATATGTTCGTAACTTTACAGGATTTTTATTGATTCTACTGTAAGTATGGTAACAAAATATGCTTTAATAAAAATAGACAAACTGATATCAATTTTTTTCAGTTTAATATTAAATTCGTAAATCGCATTTAGAATTGTCCCCAAAAAATCTCATTTCTGGAACCGGTATATACAGTGTGTAAATTAAGTAATGAGGCGTGGCGCTGATCTAGTAACACTGCGGAAGCTGGACTTGGAAGCGGTAGGTATGTAATGCACCTTCATTTCTGCAGGTACACAGTAATACACCTTCGTACAAGTTTGAAATTAGTTTTTTTCGAGTGCGTTTTTAAAAAATTAGTAACCTTTTTTGAAAAAACGGTGTGCTATCGTTTTGCTTCAGACTTGGACGTAGCACAACGGATACTTTTGCAAAGCTTTTAGGTTATGTGTTCCTAATAAAGCCACTAAGAAATACTGTATACGATACGGTACAACCTCGATAATTCGAACGTGTGTTAGACCGAACCTCCGCTAATCCGAACAGTGGGCACTCGAAGTCATATTAATCCGAACAAACTTTGATTATTCGAAGATCGTAGCGTTTTAAGGCTTTGTTAAGTATTTTAACTGATGATATAATATACACAGACTAAGTGTATTTAAGTTTTACATTAATTAAAAAATAGAAAAAAGAGTATCCTATTTAAAAATCTCGTAATTATTTCACTTAGTTTCTTTCTCAGTTGCAGAAAAAACAATTTTCAAAAGATTACTTAAATGGGGGCGATTTAGTCACTTTAACTTGTCTTGGCTCACCCTGTATAAGTCACCGAAATTTTTTAAGTTTGCTTAATTCCTTGACAAGCTAAACCTTAAATTGACCTTAATTGATACAAGTATCTTATTGTCTACTGGTAGTTTTGTAGTATTAAGCTATTTTACATTTTTTTCTTCGAAAACGAATTAGTCAATTATTTTGAAAAGTTGAATTTACAGAAACAATATAAGGGTTGGAAAACGTTTAGAGAACAGCAGGCTTTGGGTCCTCCAATCGCTTAGGGGCGAAAATTTGAATAGAAATAAATTATGACCTCAGTTTAGCCAAAAACTGAGTTGTGTGATGCTGGATCTTAAACGACGAATTATTTGTTTTAATAAGAGATAACTGGCAAACCCGTTGGAAAAAGGACTGTTAACCAACTCTTAAAGAAAAATAAAGTATAAAAAATATGAAAATAATATGAAAAAAAAAACACTGTTGCATACGTTACATGCTCATAAAATGTAACAAACATAAATAATTAGTATCAATAACTTGGTACGGGTGGATTTTGGGACATATCTTCATAGAGTCTCCATTCAAATTTTATTTATCTTTGACGCAATCACTGCTATTATTCCGTAGAGAAAAATAATCTTGAAAAATTAAACTATGGTAAACCTGCAAAAAACCAAAGAAATTATGCAATTAGGTATGAAGATGCATAACACGGCCATGATTTTTTGTTTACCTTAGCTTAGGGGCTAGCCCTGGAAACGTCTTCTGGCTGCTTTCCTGCCTTTCAAAATAATAAGTGGCTAATACCAACAGAGTAAAGGTCTTTCGGGTTCCCAAAAGTACACCAGTGTGCGCAAATTTCGAAATACACATGTATGTATAAATTATTTTTAAATTATTTTACACTTTAAACATCATTATCTCAAAATGATTTTTTCGAACTTCAGGCGGACACATTGCTCAAAAAAGACCATCGATCGATTTGAAATTTTAACAGTAACTTATCAATTGTAATTACTCCATAAAAAGTACGTAGCCGCTTTTTGATAGAATGTAATTTATATATAAACATACTACTGAATTTTTAGGGCGAAAATCGATTTATTTTCGTTAGTGCACAGATTCTCTTCACTACAAAAATCAGTTTAAAAAAATTCCTACATACGTCTCTAGCCAATGGTATGTAAATTAAAGGAAATTTTTGGTTTTTTTGTTCAGGTCTAAAACTTTTCGAGAGATTTGTCCGTCCGTAGAGGCTTTTTGATAAAAGGTGTTTTAAGATACGCTGTATCCCTGCCAGTTTGTATGAAAATAGCTAGAAACTTATTTTTATAGTTCAATACATGTATAATTAATTAAAA
>JAPWTK010001118.1:0-85161 GCA_029963805.1 Aromia moschata
ATTTTGAATACCTACCTACTACCCACCTTCAACCATCTCAACCCTAATGTCATTAAGCAAAAAAACCTTTACATGTCTACATGTGTTTCAAATTTGAAGTGCATATCTTTTGCGAATTACCTATAGATAAGGTACACATGTATTAACCCATTTATCCCCCAAACCCATAACCAATTAAGCTCAAAATGATCATTTCTAGATATCATCATGACATGACATATAAGTGTCCAAAATTTCAAGTAGATATCTTAATGCGTTCTCGACTTATAGTGTACACAAAAAAATGGTTAACAGAGACTCCACTACATGGATGTGGACGTAACATTTCACTACCTATATTTATTTGTTAACATTATTTTTGTTATAAATTGTTATAAATTATTTTTGTTATAAATTGTTAACATATAATGAACAATATATTCATCACAATTATCGACGACCTTGGCTCGTGGTAGGTAAATAAGCACTAAATTTTGCACAAAACGTTAAAGGCTGACAGGAAATCGATTACTTCTAATGTTAGCCATTTATTCCAGGGAAGCAGTCGGGCCACCTATGTACATAGACTTGAAGGGACCCTCCAAAGGTATCAAGAGTGAAGGTAGGTTTGATCTATCATAGTACATTTTGTGTTGCGGAGGGCCCGAGTCGTGGTTCAAAGTGGTGATGTCATGAACTGTTTATATCCGGGACAATTATTTTGATCACTGTAATCATGATTCCAAGAGAAATCACCCAGAAATCTCGTCTGCATCAGTAGTTTGATGCAGACTTCGTGCAACTCTGAGACTATCACAAACATTTTTTCTTCCGAGAATTTTAAACTTTCAGCCTTGTTAGGCCTTTGCACAGGCATAGCATGTGAATTGCGATGTCCCTTCCTCCAAGCAGAATCTTCACGTTACTCCTCTTCCAGACCAATTTGACTCATGTTCGACCTCACGACTCGTCAGGTTAGTCAGGAAATGTCTTGTTAGTAGACTACAAGGGCCTAAATAAGTATAGTTAAATCTAAGCGAAATACATCGCTCTACTCGCGAGCATGCACCCGAGGTAAAAATCATTCAGTTTTTTCAGTTCAATTGTAAACTTTTAAATTCAATTGCAATGATTTTACATAACTTCAAATATGTCAAAAAACAGTGATTTTTGCCCTTTCAGATTCGATTCAGATCAGATTAGATCTTAAGAACCTGACGTGATGGAGTTATTCTGAGGCCAGATTCGGATTTGGCACATTGAAAACCTCCGGAAAAGTGTAGAGCAAAATGGCCAAATATCGGATAGTTGCCTAATATCGGACAGAAGTGTTTTGCAGAAATATGCACACCTGTATAGAATATTTTTGTCTCCACTTCTTCTTAGAACTAAATATTTGACAGAGAATAACAGTTTCGTGCAACTATCGTAGTATACATAGATGGAGGCACAGTCGAAAATGAAATTTGTTATGGTCCAAGTTTTTACAAATACTATTTGTGAAATGATTTTTAAACCTCCAGGTAAAATAAAAGGTAAAATCCAGTTTGTGTCTAACGCTTAAAAGTTTCCATAACATGTCTAGTTCAGTCTAATCTATTAATATCTGCTAATACAAATTTCTGTTTTTATTCTATAACCTAAAATACCTATGCAACTGCATAATATCAGATAGGATTCTCAACGAAATATTGGATAGGTATCCGATATTTGGCACATTATTTGTAAAATATATTTTTTAGCTCAGTATTTTTAGTCAATTTGTAGTAGCTTGCCTAATATTAGAGGAAAGCCCCAGGACATTAGTCCATTACCTTGCTTCTCGTTTTATAGTCGAAACGATAATGAAAAAAAAATCTAGGCGAGGATCGGCATCTCTTATTACCGGCACCCCATATAAAGATGCTCTAGAAGCGAGTCTTGCGAAACAGAATATAAAGAAATATGTTTACAAAAAAGCCCCGAAATTAAAATTGAAGAAGAAATCGGTGCCTCCTCAAGATGAAAATAAAAAAAAAGCTTCCAAGAAAGAAATGACATGCAAACTTGGTAAAAAGAGAGTTAAAAAAACACGAATCCAGCGATTCATCACTCTGATTGTGCCAATGTAGGCAAGAAAGACAATTACATTTGTAATGTGTGTTTCGATGGCTAATTAATATTATTGTCTAAATATAGGATACCCTATCAGACATTAGGACAAATTTTTTCTTCGATCAAAAATTTCATGTTTTCTTAGAATCCCACTTTACTTTTTAACTTTGGAATTAGCAAATTTTGTTTTAATATAATGTTCCGTATATTCTGCCTGTGCGGTCTTGGGCTTTTCCAAAACACTTTTCGAAGGACTTTTTGATAATTTTTATTGTGATAAATATACAGTACATAAAACAAATGTGTATACGAGAACGAGAATAAAATGAACATGGATGCCTACTCACGGCTAACAAGGTTCTATTCTTTCCGCTCCAGCGCCCAGCAGGTAGAGAGCGGTTGTTCGGGAGTGGGGCGTTTTAGCATGACATGGGCGCCGTTAAAGGGCTTTACCAAACACTGCCCTTTGCTTAATTGTAAAAGATTATGAGTTTACTATTAGCATATAGCTAATATTAGCTCTGGCAATAAAGTATCCGATATTAGGCAAGTTTACTCTACTAAAGTTTCTGCTTCCGAAAATCAATAAAATTTTGTTGGCCTGTGACATTTTTGCTTCAAATAATTTTACATACACGCTTACAATTAATTTTAAGCATTTTTTCCACATATTTTTTGATAGCTAACTAACTAATCGTACTTTTCATTATTTCGAAAAGTTATTTATATTCCCCGCCGCCCCCCAGCAAATTGACTCCTATTTCTAAACAAAAGTTTTTATACCGACGTTACAACATGCAATATCGTTTAAAGCTTTGCCGACATTAAATTAATTAATCGTTTAAAATTTAAATAAAAACTATTTATTTCACCGTTTTTCATCTTTTAACCTCCAATTCTCATCAATCGAACCTTTTTTAAGATACTAATTCCTAAATAGAGATTTTTATTTTTTGTCAGTGTACGTTTTTGGTTTGTTAAAGGTATCTCAAAACAAAAAAATTGGCTCCGCCATAATCTCTGCTGCAATTTTATCCAAGCAAGAGCCACACATATATTTAAGTTTAAAAAACAATGAAGTCGGAATTTTTATATGAAACGTCACGGAAAAATTATGGCAATACAAAATTCAAATATAGCGGGTTGCTAATTTGAAAGACATAGTGTTCAGTTCCTTCTTGGTTAAAATTGTTGCGATCAAAACAGCGATGATTTTTGAAAAAAAAATGGATATGGTGCAGACTACTCCTAAGATAAAATGGATTGGTGCTGATTAGTACTTCCATATGGTGCAGATCTTGGTGGACGCTGTATATTCCTTTGCAGAAATGGCTTTTTATTGGAAAAACTATACTTTACTTGAAACAGGGACGAAAAATGAAAACTTCCCGTGAAAATAGTACAAAAAAAAAAGTTAAGACCCCCCTCCCCTAAGATTTTTGTCAGTCCCCTCTAAAAGTTAGGGATGACTATTTCTTCCTCCGTCCTGCTTATTTTATTAGTATGAAAAAGAAAAAATTTGCGAAAAAAGAAAATCTAAGTCAAAGGATAGGAATGAGAGGAAACTGACTCAATTTATTCGACTGAAAAAAAATGTTATTTTACCTATCTGTGAATTAGTTGAATAACTAAATAAATAGTTACTAATATTACTACTGTTCGAAAATGCATACTTTATATCTGTGCCGCTTAATAAATCATTGCAGTTAAAATTGTGGCAATTTCACCATTGCAAAACGTGCCCAACTTTTTCTGCCTTTTGATATCTAGAACAATTCAGCGTTAAACAAAAAAAAAAAAACGTATAATTTGTAAACCGACATTTAATTCGAGTATTAAGATTCTCTGGTAGAACTACAATTCAATTTGAAATTTTTTGCGGCCATTATCGTAGACGCTGATTTTTCGGCTGATTACCTATCCGGAACAAACGTTTAATGATATTTAACTAAAAATGCACAAAAACACGTGCTAAATTAGATTTCGATCGAAAATGATTTAACTGGCATTTTTAATTATACACTTTCGATTTCCATTCCTGCCGTAAGTACACTTTGAACGGCCCACCCAGGATTATTGCAATTTAATATTTATTCAATGTTTCATTAACGTCAATGCTTTAACTAAAGCGAATCGGTTGGTTAGTTTACGTTTACGCGGTCAATCACATCCATCTTTACCTCATATACAGTGTCCTGCAAATGAGTGTACAACGCCAAGAGATTCCTTGCCCCAAAAGAAACGATTTAGGCTAACTTGCACAGCCTAAGTTGCTTCGTTTAGCCGCTAGAGGGTATCACAGTTCTAACAAAAAACGACTTCCCTTTAATAATATTAAAATACTCGATCCATTTTGACCATTTTTGGTTATGGCTCAAAGCCTACAACTGAAGTTTTTAATGCTATACGAGGCGCGTTTGAAAATATAAAAATACCTGATGACAAAGACACAAAATAAAAATTTTCTGTCCGTGAATAAAAATCTGAGTGTCCGAGAAATTCCACTATAGTGTCCTTATGGATTTTGACGTGCTGAATTTGAATCCAAAGCTAGAATTGTTCCATTTGCTCCATCACCCTCAGGGTTTCTCTAGGAACGAAAATCCCCTAGAAAAGCCTCAATCTTGGCTGTAACCCCCGAGGATAATGGAGCAATAATTCTGACACTGGATTCGAATTCAGCACGTCAAAATAGTTAGCAACGAAAGTATTCATACACCTACGGTTTGAAGGTTGCTTAAATTCTGATCATTTTTGTTTTGATTTAGTGGATTGGCAGTACATATTGTTTTTACTGATTTGATAGAATTACAGCTTGTGAAATTCTGCGTTTGGTAAGCAAGTTGAAAATGATGTCGATTGTGTGAAAAGCTATTGCTAAAATAGCAACATTGCAATGTTTAGAAAAATTGAGAATAACTCCCGAAAATATTAAATCCTTTTCAAAGTTCTTGAACTCATATTAAAGGAAAATCTTCAGAGTATATATCTGACTAACTAAGCTATTTCGGAAAAAAAATTCCTAGACATGAAAAATTTCTAAAGTTGAACTAAAAACACCAATAAACCTCAAAACTCTACCATCCTTACTATAGTGTTCGTAAAAATCACTGTTCATGAAATTTTAATTTAACAATAAATAAATATACAATAAATTTTAATAAAACATAGCGAGTTCTAGAGGGACATTAGTGCGTTAAATTTTTAAGAGTTATGTGTGGCGTACAGGTTTTTTTTAAATTATATAATTTTGTTTCATTGGTTCAAATTTACAAATTTTTCATGCCTAGGAAAAATCTTTCCAAAATGGCCCAGTTAGTTAGATAGACAATTTGAAGATTTCCATTTAATATGAGTCCAAGAACTAACTTCATTCAACTTTCAAAGATTTCATATTTTCGTTAAGTTACGTTAATGTTATTCACGGTTTTTTGAATGTTATTGCAATGTTATTTTTTAGGAGTACCTTTTCACACAATTGACATATCACCTTCAACTTTTATTAAACGCATAATTTCACAAGTTGTAATCCTATTAAAAGTAAAAAAAAAATCTATACAGTAGTATACAAATCTGAATCTAGGTAAGCAACCTTCAAAAAGTGGGTGTATGAATACTTTCGTAACTTTAGTTGTTGATTGTACGTATAAATAATATAGTGAAGTTTTTAGGACACAATTTGTTGTGCCCTAGAAAACATACAATTTTGTCTGTATTTGGGACGGGTATAAAAAAAATTCCTTCAATAAAATTACACTGGTACACAAAAAGTGTGTATTTACCACACCACCATACCTATACGTTGCTGAATCCGAATCCGCAGTTCGTTTACACCCATCACGTCATAGTTCGTCTCTAACCTCAAAAAATTGTTTAAAATCATCAATTTTGCCGCGATTCATAAGGTTGAATCGCGTAGAGATTGCGACTTTTGTCATAAGATACTATTTTAAACTCCACAACTCTATAATACTATATCCATAAACCCAATAAACAAATAGCTCACAGGCCTCTATGTATGAAACTAGAAACTACATGTCTCGAGAGTTCGTACGCAGACAGTTTCAAACCCAACAACCCCATAGCCCTAAGGGTCTGAGACTCAGAACATTCTGACTCAATAATCCCATATTGAGTCTCCATACCCTTGAACTCAATTGCCCGGTAGCTGTCTATATAGAACTAGACATGACGTATCTCGGAGGTTTTTTAGTAAACAACCTCAGACCCAATAACTCCATAACCTAAGATTTGTTTCTAGATATATACAGATATAGTTTCTTATTCTTCCGGTAAGGGGTTATGTATTTTATTTCTTTAAGCTGAAATCCTTTTACCGTAAGGTGTCGGATTATCATCAATACAATTCATAAAATAATTCAATATAACTAAAATACAATTCAATTTTTAACATGTTTAATTATTCTTTTCCATGAATCCCTCCGTTCATCGCTGCTTTCTGTGTGTTTTTGAGAGCGTTGTAAATTCTACCTGCCTTACCTATTCTTTCTGTTATTTCTTTATCTATTTTCCCAGTATTTTCTATAATTGTACCTAGATAATTGAAATTTATTACTTGTTCTAATTGTTGTCCGTCTAAACTAATGTTGTGTTTCGTTTCATTCATTGATAAAATCATAGTTTTATTTTTTTATGTTAATTTCCATGTTTATTTTCCGTAGTTCCATTTGATAGATATTAAGGTTCTGTTGTAATTGATTCTCGGTCTCCGCTACTAGTACCATATCATCTGTAAATAACAGATCCTGTAACGTTACTTGGTTCAGTCTCCAGTTTCCCACTTCCATTTTGCTACATTTCTGATTACAGGTCTTTAGGATATCGTCTATGAGTATCGAAAATAGAAGTGGACTGAGTACATAGCTTTGCTTTAGTCCTATTTTCGTTTCAAATTCTGTGGATTCATCATTATGCATCCTTAACTACTCCTCCTAAACTACTACTGTTTCTAAATCCATGTTGCGATTCTTCTAGTGATAGTTTTATTTTCTCTCTCAATCTCTTCTCTATTATTTGTGTTAATATTCTACCTGGTATGCTCGATAGTGTAATTCCTCTGTAGTTTGTACAGTCTTTCGTGTCTCCCTTTTATACAATGACAATATTACTCCAACATTCCAATCTGAGGGTATTTTTTTGTGTTATTATTTCATTTAGTAGGTCCAGGAATTCTTCTGTGGCTTTATTTCCCGTGTGCAGTAGCATTTCTCCTGTGATTTTCATCATCGCCAGGCGCCTTTCCTCATTTAAGCTTGTTAATAGCTTCTGTCACTTCTTCTTTTGTTATTTTATATATTGTGTACTGCGTCATGTTCTGTCTTTATTTCCTCTATATCCTCTTGTTCTTCATCTTGTTTTAGTTCAGTTAATTCTTCAAAATATTCTTTCCATCTTTGCATTATTTCTTTGTCTTCTGTTAACCATTTTTATCCATTATGTTCTTTAGCTTGGGTGGTTTCTTATGTTTTAATTGTTTTTAGGGTATTACAGAAAAGTTTTCTGGGTAGTTTTCTTTCATCTTATGTCCAAATTCTTCCCATGATTTCTTCTTCGCATTATTCTTCGGGGTTATGTAATCTACTGTAAATGACAGTAGATAGACAGACATCAATGAAAAGCAGGGATTGGGAGAATAACGCAGCAAATACCAATGAAGGTATGCATTCAACTAGAATATTTCAGAAATAATGAATTTTTTGTTCCTGGAATAACGATGCATCGGACGCAGGCAGCGTTTGACTTCTGAAACGACGAAAACGCTTTGTTATTCGAGGTCGAAATTTGAGGAAAAGGGGTTACGATTTACTAGATTTGAAAACCATTGGACTTAAACTGGAATTTTTTCTGTGGTGATATGATCCCAGGGTTTAAAATGATTACGGTTTATTGGATTTGAAACTATTGTTTGAAGTTATCTGCTAAAAAAACATCCCAGTCTGTCCCATAGTTTCTACTATGAATGATAGTAGGCAGACCGACAGATCGATGAAAAACAGGAATCGGGAGAATAACGCACCAAAGGCCAAATAATATGAAGGTATGCACTCAACTCGAATATTCCAGGAATAATGATTTTTTTATTCCTGGAATAACGTTTGGCTTTTGAAACGACGAAAACGCTTTGTTATTCGAGTGCTCCATATGCACCACTGCTCGAATAATGCATCCCTATGCAATTTGCGACCCGATATTGACGCTAATGGCGCTCCTGGGCCCTCACATAAACACTATCTAGGTTAATGGTTTCGGCGAGAGGCCGTTAATTGGCTCTAGTGCTTTTAGACCTACAATTAGACGCGTCGCTCCTATATGCGAAAATATAACTGCTGATGCCAAAGATTCGCCTTTTGACCTTTAGGCATACCGGAGCTGGATGCATGGAGACGAAAATGTGTAGGGTAGACCAGCGAAATCATAGAATTAGAAGGATTTTGAGGTACAACGTTAGATTCCATAATTTTACAAGCTATTGCGAGTTTATTATTGAAAGTATAAAAAAGTTTCTCGGACAAAAGTTTACGGATCACAGCTGCCATTGACGACGCGGCAAAAATAGTAGAAATGTTATTTAGAAAGTATTGAGCATTGCAGCAGTATGAAATTATTTAAATAATAAGTTTGATATGTGAATTGGTAAAGGCTGAACTGTTCAGTGGCCTCCAAACATCGTCAACTTTACCCCTTTGGATAGGGTTGCCAGACCTCCCGATTTGGGCGGGAAGAGCCTCCTGATTTCTTACTGTCCCTCCCGCTTTTTAAACTAAGCCAAAATACTCCCGATTTCCATTTAAAGCTCCGGAATACTTCCGAATTTCCGAATTCATATATCCAAATTATTCAGATAAGTATGAAACTGAGAGGGGCGGTAATTTCTTATTCATAAAGAAATTGCCTTAAAAATTGTGTAAAAATAAATAAAATGCAAAACTTATTCTTGTGAAAGTCTATATTTTTGTATAAATGGATTTTTCATTGAAATTCTGAAGTGCCAGGAAACCGCGTGATCTTGAAAATTTTAAAAATATTCGCCTGCGGCGCCATTTTAGAGGAGATAAGCTGTCCTCCCGATTTTTATTTTTTAAAACCTGGCAGCCCTACCTTTGGACATAGTTTTCTATGGGGTTATTTGGAAGACGAAGTTTATAAAGATACTAATGCAAATTTAGATGCATTAAAACGTAAAATTGTTTAAACTTCAAACTTATGAGTCATAAGTTTAAAGTCAGGCATCCGCCGCCGGCAGATTCGGGCGGCGGGCCATAATCGTACGCGTCATACTACTTACTACTTGTATGTGCAAAAACAAAATTCATGAAAACAATAAACTGTTGCAATTTATAAAGAGATGAGTTAAACTTACCCTGTTATTTACGTTGAGATGTGTGAAAACTTTGTTTTCACACCGCCGCACTATTTAGCCGGCATTACTTATGACTGTTATTATTCTTATAAAATAAAATCCGGTGTTGCTAACTACTTTTTAACAATACTTTCATATGAAATATATCGCGACTTACTAAAGCAAACATACGACATTATATATATTATTGAAATTTCGAAATATCAGAGTATGCAATAATATACAGTTCCATTTTAAAAAGAAAAAACACACAACTTTGGTTCAGTTTCATGGTTACTGATATTCAATTGTTTTTTCTCATAGCATATTATAGTAAAATTATGCAAAAATCTATAACTCTTGGCTGAGGATCTGTTTTCTAATTTCAAGGGCAAGTCCACAACTCCGTGTGACCTCGACATAGCCTTTGGTTGCGTAGATCATGTGATTTTGCTGGAAAAAATGTCGTCTATGGTGAACGCCGAATTCCTTTGCTTTTTATCAAATAAAGTTTATAAATCCAACAGTAACATACACGGTGGAGACTTTAACTGGAATATATTCGCTAGCGGGGTGGTGAATGATTTTTCAAAAAATTCCCGAGACACGTCAACTTTTAAATGTATTTACCTACATTTTGCAAGTAATATGAAAAATATAGCCCTTCAGGGGTGGCTGAAACCACCCTTGACATGATTTTTTAAAATTCAACCCTATGGCTTGTGACCCCTCATTGTAAAGCCGGTGGAAAGAGGAATCCAACGCATTGATCAAATTTTAATTTTTAGTATGTTTGTAGGCTTGCATACAATTAAAACAATTTAAAAATTAAATTTATTTTCAACGTAACAATTGATCAAAATGTGCACCATTCACTTGTTGGCAGCATCCCAGTCTTGGTAGGTTTCGTCCCTTACATTATGCAACATTTGCGGTGTTATTTTTCCGATTTCCTCTCTTATCCTTTCCTGCAGATCTGCTATGTTGTTGGGTTTCTGAATGTAAACCCTACTTTTAAGATGTCCCCACAAAAAGAAATCCAGTGGTGTAAGATCTGGAGATCTTGCTGGCCACTCAATATTACCTCGCCTCCCAATCCACCTACCGGGAAAAATGCTGTCCAAATACTGACGAACAATGGCAGCATAGTGTGGTGGGGCCCCATCTTGCTGAAACCATAACCTCTCGTTGGTCAAGTTAGGGTTTAAGGGGTTTGGAAATAAATGACATAGCACTGGCATTAGTTCGTGCTGGAGTAAACGCAAGTATCTTGCTCCATTAAGAGTGTCATCAAAGAAAAATAGTCCTACAATTCTATAATCTTGTATTATTCCGGCCCACACATTAGTTTTCTGTGGGCGCTGAGTATGAAGTTCCCTCATCCAATGGGGTTCTCTTCAGCCCAGTAACGACAATTTTGGCGATTTACGTGCCCATTTAATGTAAAAGTAGCCTCGTCAGAGAAAACTATCCACTCTAAAGATAACTGGTTTTAATCAATACAAGTCATCAATAAATCGCAAAATTCCAACCGTCGATCTGGATCATCTTCAGATAGCTCTTGAACAGCTTGCATTTTATATGGGCGTTTTTTCTCATATTTAAGTATTTTTAAAACTGTTTTGTGATTAAGATTACTATCACGGGCCAGTTGACGGGCTGGAGTGATTTGATTTTCTTCTAGAGCAAGCAACAAATTCAACTTCGTGTCGTCATCAATAACAGCCTGCCTCTTACTCGGTACTTTCCTGACATGACCCATCTCTCGATATTGTGCCTCAATTTTACTAATGGTACCTTGATTTAGTGGTGGCAAGTCAGGATGCGTTTCTCGAAACAAGCGAACAACTTCGCATTGAGTTCGCGCCCTATCACCATATCCAATCATCATCCAAATTTCGATTTTTAGTGATTCAGTTCAATAAGACATTTTCACCAATTTGAAATAACACTTCGTTTCATACTCTGAATACAGCATACAAACTAAATTACTCTTTGCGGCCGTGTAAAAACACTAGCAAAAAATAACAAATATCAGTTGTGGCAAAAAATTGCTTGTAATTTTTTTGTGGGGACATATGAAAAGTAAAGTTTACATTCCAAAACTAAACAACAAACATTTGAGTACGAAATTGTTGCGTTAAAAATAAATTAAACTATAAAATTACGTTTTAATTGTACGCAACCCTACAAACATACTAAAAATTAAATTTTGATCAGTGCTTTGGATTCCTCTTTCCACCAGCTTTACAATGAGGGGTCACAAGCCATAGGGTTGCATTTGAAAAAATCATGTCGAGGGTGGTTTCAGCCACCCCTGAAGGGCTATATTTTTCACATTACTTGCAAAATGTAGGTAAATACATTTAAAAGTTGACGTGTCTCGGGAATTTTTTAAAAATCATTCACCACCCCGCTAGCGAATATATTCCAGTTAAAGTCTCCACCGTGTATATAAATTTGACAAACTCTTCTCTACTTTTCATAGTTACTCCACAAGAGCGTTCCATTTGCTTAGGCCCTTCAGCCAGAGGTTACGGACATCCGTAAATAATTCATTAGATTTTTGTAGAATTGTACAAGAATAAATGGCATTTTCACTTCGGCATTTTGTTAACTATTTCATCTAGAATTTTACATTTTAGGAATTTTAAATATATCAGTTACTTATTCTACTACTTCTTTTTACCATATGCGTATTAGATCTAGGTTTTGTACATAAATTCAAAAAATTAATACATTTTTGTCTTGTCTGTTACTGCTAACTTGCTATAAATGTAAATTATTTACATATCATAGGCAATAAATATATTCTAAATTCTGAATTCAGTTGTATGCCCTTATTATTTTTTAATTCATTACCTATAATGTATAGAACGCATACATATATTGCTTTGTCAATGGGTTTGGAAGTAATGATCACCCTGTACATTATCTAGATTATAATACGCGACAACGGTCATTTCTGCCGCTAAGTTGGGAAATACGACTTCATTATCGACGGCAGGTAAATAAACGAAACGAATTAGTTATTACCTCGAATTTATACATAGTTCCGTTATCCGGTTGTTATAACAGAGTTCTTGTGACCGTTGCACCGGGGCGAAAAACTAGTGCAAAATATCCATTCGAGTAACTTTCACGTCAGAGGTAAGCGTGTGTGACAAGGGGTCTACTTACATTACCTATTTGTGCCAGTGGCGTCTTAAAGTTATAGCAAGTCTTATTCTGTAAGTACAGAGTTAGTTTCCATAATTTTATATATAAAATATACTTAGTAGTTTTAGACACAATATATGTACATACATGATGAAGATATGTTTGTCTCATCTGAAACGAAAGAAATCAAAATCACCCTGAAGAAGTAGAGGTAGGAGGAAAAGAGGAAGGCATGCTGTATGTACCAGGAGTTGATATGGACTGGTAAATCTCCATTGAATTTCTTAGAAAGTATAGACAATCCATCATCTAAATACTGTGCTTTTTTCAAAACACCATTTTTTAATATATTTGGCAGCATAGAGAAAAAACCGTAGCAGCAATCACATTGGAATTTTTCATGGGCTTCCCACAGAGATAGGGTCACCTGTTAAACTAAAAATTATTGCCCAAGAAAAAATATAATCGCTGAAAAAAATTATAAAACCCTTTAAAAATGTGGTAATTTGCAAACGATAACTTGGTAATTGTTATCGTACCGTAATTTATTTTGTATGACTTAATACTTTTGTTCAACGGGTGTCTTAGTAGTATATACTTACCCTATGTATTCTGAAATTAGTAACCAGTCAAGAAAAAAGAAAAGGAAGTAAGACCTAACTGAAGGGGTATGTTAAGAGTACTCATAAGTTTTTGTTTTGGTTTTGGATCTAGTGTCGAGGGAGGAGTGCCAACCGTTCAAGACTACCTGTATATACGTAATATTCCTACGAAGTAACTGAAGGTTAGGACTAAAATACTGAAGCTCACACTGAATTTCACACATTTTTGCCTATCCTTATATACACATTTTTCAACTATCATATCTCCCCCAAAAACATAACAATTCTAAGCCTTTTAAACTCGTGTGCCCCCTTATACTTTCAAGTTCTTGTTAAACATTTGAGATGTCGGCGTTGACTGATATCCAGAATAGATATTTTAATACCTATGCATATTTACTAGTATGAAGAGTATCGGCCAAACTGGAATGACGTAAATACATTTTACTTACGGTAGTTGCAAACAGTTCTAGCCGACTAAAAAACCTTAAGATATTGTTAGATATAGTACAGATACGATTTTCTATCGAACAAATTATTACCTGTATGTAGAAATTTCTAATATAATCAAACGAATAAACATGTATAACATGGCACTTAAAACATGTTTCGAATTATATTATTGTTTAATGTATAAAAGACAACCAATAAAACAGCTTTATCGAATCATGCAAGATGAAGACGTCATCATAATTTTCAGTCTTCCTCTATGCCTGTGTTGGGATACTGTCTAACCCCGTCAACGTTTGACGAACCGCCACTGCTACTTACGTATCTACGTATGTGTTAAACGAGAACCGGCAATTTGTCTTTTGTTCCGCAGTACCTACTGCGATGACAAACGGGAGTGAACGACCGGATCATCTGACCTACAAATAATAATAATCGCCTATCAGGCACAGATTTGGATCGCAGTATGCTATGATCGACATCGCCGCGGTCGTTCTGACGATAAAGAGCTAATGGAATGGTATCGAAGACAGCAGCGTCGTTTGGGGAGGAAAGTACCGGCAACATTTATGACAAAATGTGCCGCGTATACACGGTAGTAAATTGCACCTTTACATATTGGCGATACATGTGTAGAAGAGAATAAGTTAAAAAGAGACCAGTAAGAACAGCCAAAGACAGTTAGACGCCACAGTGTTTCACGCTTGTACACGTATAAGAAACGTATGAGACCTGCGCGTGATAGAAAGTGAAGAGAGGGGTAGTTGACACGGCCCATCACCGACCGCCTATCGCCGAATTAGACTGGGACTCAGTAGTTTTTCGCAGCTATAGGGGTTTACATCGATTTAGCTGTATGAAACGAAATTCTTACGTAATTCTAACTTTCACAATTATCCCATACACTTAAAAGAAGTGCACGAACATAATTGTATTTATTTACCGTCATCGTTATTGTTATTATAGTAAAAACGTTTATTTAATTACAATATGAATATTTTATTTACGCAGACACGGCTAAACTGATTCCTTATTTCGGTTATTGTTCTCTAGAGTCTAGACAAGAATTCAATTCACATGTGCGCATTATAATTTATGGGCGGGGCGTTCCGCCTACATAATTTTATTGCTACCTTATCACGAAAGACAGAGAATAACGCTCATAAAAGTTTTAAAATGACATATCAGTCTGGCAACTAAGGATATAATATTTCTCTGTCAGTTCCCTTTACTTGAAGAGTTTATTCTTTTCTATCTTTTAATGCTCGGCTTTGAAATCTTGGACTTTCCAACCCTGTATGTACATATCTAATACACTTTTCATCGGCATTTTACTGTTTTAAGTACTAAAATAAAAAGTCTTAAAAAATTATTCAAAAAAAATGACTGTAAAAACAGAAATTTAAATTTATCTTTTGACAGTAATCTTAATATTCCATACTTACAGGGTAAAAAAAATTAGCCATATAATTTTACTACAGCGAAAGATATTTTTTTACGGATTTACAATTTCAATTTTTTCCCTAAAATTGAAATATCTGGAAAATCGTTCATTTTAAAGTGGTGGAGAGTGGTTATTAAAGTGACTAAATTAATATGAGTAGAGACCAAAATGAGTAGAAACCAAATATGGCATAAAATTTATTGCATGCCATTTAAAAGAACAAAGTTCCCATTTTAATGTATCCATTTCCGGTATATGTTATATTTCCATGGAAGTGCCATAATGTCGCCATTATTTTATACCCATGTGTAGAGCATACCCAAAAATGCCGAGATACAAATTTTCAGCTTCATACCATTTATAGTCCTCTAAAGGTTTAATAGGCCTCTCACCGTGAGACACCCCGTATATGATAGTAGTCTTAGAATCTCCTTATAACGTTTTGTAATTTAATTTTTTTTTCAAGTTGTAACATAAAAAAAAAATTGAAGTATATTAGTGGAAGTGAAATAAAAATAATCATATTACATACGGTCTTCTGGGATTCTGAATTAGATGAACTATATATTAGGTTGGCCGGAAAGTCTTGCACCAAAAATTAGAATTTTTCAAAAACGCATCGAATCTTCTAAAAAGTTCTAGAATATTGTAGCATGTTCTCGAAGCTTGTCTTAAATGGGTATATGAGAGTGAGCGCGCTTGCTTTTGTTAGTTGGGAAAACATGGAAAGTGAAGAGCATCTTCGAGCAATCATCTACAACGAATGGCGCCAAGGGCACAACGCAAGCGAAGCCGCCGCAAATATCAACAGCACATTGGGCGAGGGATCTGTTTCCCGTTGGGCGGTCAACCGCTGGTTCAATCGCTTTGCGGCGGCAAATACGTGCTTCCAAGATAATGTGCACAGTGGAAGACCACGTTCTCTCGACAACGACGAATTGCTGAGCGCCCTCAAATCCAATCCAGAAGCAACAACGCGAGAATTGAAGGCGGAACACTCGGGCGGAGCCACAGCACCATCAGCAAATTGTTCGGTGTTCAGAGGCGTTTTACACCAATTTAATGGCATTTAAATGAAACAAAGGAAATAGACGAATTGTAGTTTACACTGTAGTTTCCGAATCTGTCGAGAAAATGTTATTTAATCTATCGCTCGACGTGTTATGGAATATTCAAAATACGATGTAAAAAACTTTATTTGACTATTGTGCAAAACCTATTCATCGGACATAATCCAGTTTTTGCACACTCATTCTTCGTGATATTACCTACATTTTCCCACAAGATTGACTCTTCTAATGCAAAAAATACTCGAATTACAAATTTATTAAGAAAAAGGTCATTTTTTTGCGTTTTTTCCGAGTTTTCTCAGCGAAAAATGTACCGATTGACTTGGTTTTCTTTTCATTTAGAGGTTTTTGAATTCCCTACAACTTTCCTATTGGATGCGATGTGATATCTTCAATAGCTTTTCTTCTATAAGCAAAAAACTGAAAAAAACTAAAACTTTTTTTCACTAATTTGTTATTAAAAAAAAAAGTGCAACTATTTCCTAGTTCAATTCATATACGTTTTCATCTAAGGACTGAACTTAAAAGTATCCCGTAGTCGGATTTCAGGTATCAATCGTGTCATGTCAAAAAGCTCTATTGACTGGCCTAATTTGGTGGGATGTGAAAGGGCCGATCTATTACGAATTGCTGCCCGTAGGCAAGACCGTTTCAGCTTCCGTGTACGTCCAACAACACCAGAAATTGGCCGATGCAATGCGAGAAAAGAGGCCGAGACGTTCCACCGTCCACCTGTTGTATGACAATGCACGACCACATGTCGCTTCAGACACACGCCAAAAAATCGCAGAGCTGAAGCAACATTTGAGCGGGAAAAAGTTCGACACTTATGGAGACCTCAAAACAGCGGTCGACAATTTTTTTCTCATCGCAGCTCCCTGAATTCTGGGAAAAGGATATCAGCGATTTACCTAACAGATGTGCGAAGGCTATAGATATCCATGGCGAATATATTGTTTAATTGTAATTTTTACTAATAAAGTTATAAAAAAACAAAAACAAATTTTTTTTGGTGCAAGACTTTCCGGCCCATCTGATATATTAGTTGAATATAAGTATTGTATATGCAAAAAAATCATCACTGTTGTTCTATTAAAAAAAAAAATATTTATTGGCCGTATGAGGATACTATGTACATATGAAAGCAAACGTAAAAACGTTTTAATGTTAGACATTTATTATTAAATATCTTTTTACTGTTGTAAAGAACGTAAGTTAGTATCTGCCTTTATAATTGTATAAATTCATACAATTATATTTGTTCCATTATAACAATAAAGTTATAAAGGCCCACATCATTATTTTATTCCGGATATTATTCTCATAAAAGCAGACTTTTATGATCACTGTTTTACAACAAATTTCATTTTTTTTTTTGCGGAAAAAAATTATGAGAGTGGCAGTGTAGATATAATTTAGCAATGTGATATTTTAATATTCTCCATTCCAAAAACACTTGAAATAATGTGCTAGATAATTATACATAATTTTAGTCACTCCCTGCAAATAGGAACTCTACTACACCTTAATTTGATCAAAATTAAAATTTAGTGAAATGAGAATATTGTGTTGCAAAAAAAAGCTGTAAATAACGTTAATGGTAACTGTCACTCTCAAAATATCATTACCGAACAATTCATAATAATTCACTACTATCTTAATATATTCTACTTGTTTTGTTACCTTGTGTCCATCACGCACTTGAATATTTTTATTTCTAGCACGGATAATGATCTTTTAATATTAATTACATATTTATATACTGTTCCTGTTCATATATGTAAATGCCAATAATCTTTGCTGCAATTTCAACCAAAAAAGACCCAAACATTTTAGTTCTATTAAATTGACAACCCCGCTAAAATGTCAATTGAAATTTTCGTCACAATAAATTGGTACAAAATACAATTATTTTTTAAAACACTCCAAGTGTTCCAAAAATACTTTTTGGAACACTTTGTATATTTCAAGGTAACTTCAAGATATGGGTTTTCAACGTTATTGTTACATACAAAACATTTAGTGTTAATATCTCTATTAACTTCAGAGATATTATTTTCATGGTTCCATACTTTTGCCCGTCACTATATTTACTTGTTCAGGCCACAGGATGTCCAGTAATTGAAGACCAATGGGAAAACGGGGTAAAAAATGATATTGCCATCTGTTGGCTAAATAAGTTAAAAAATTAATAAATGCTCTGGGGAGTATCGTGGCGTCGTCCGGAGATATCCGTATCGTGCTGTGTATACACGAACAGCATTTAAAAACGTTTTTTAAATGCTGTAAAACGAAGCATTTTGAAAACGAACAGAACTTTTAATATTGCCTAAACTAACGACAGTATTAAAATTTGGTAACAGTATCTGGTTTCTTCTGAGTTTTGAATACAATCGAGAGGTGTCACATCTGGTGACCTAGGTGGCCATTCAATGTGGTACCTAGTTTTTCAACAAATATTTTTAAATGAATGGATGTGACTGGCATGACGGGTCAGTGAATGTAACCCCTTTTAAAAGTTGCATTATGTCAATTTAGAAAATAAATACATTTCACACATTCGTGAGGTTAAGTACTTCAATTAAAACAAAAATAATGGAATTTATCTAGAATTGTACAAGAAACTCAAAAATGACAAAAGAAATAGGGGTTGCAATTTACAATTTTAGGGGTAGGTGCCTTAGGGGTCAGGGGGTTGAAAGTAGTACGACAACAAATGCCTCAAAAGTTGTCCCCCTTGATATGTAAATTGACGTGTTTCGCCAAATTTTGATACTGTCATTAGTTTAGGCAATATTAAATGCTGTTCGTTTTCAAATTGACACCGTGTATAGATTGTATACACGGTGTAGATACAGTGTAGTGTTTTAAGTGTGTTTTTAAACAAAAAAATGATGAAAATGAGTTTATGAGTAACTGTGTAAAATGGACCGTGGGAACATACTACTATTATTCCACAAAACTGCCAAAAACGAATTTTTTGGATGCTGATAAAAAATAGACAGATAACACAGCCCGACAAAATTAGGCCGACCCTCTAACCCAGAAACTAGAATATATTTTTCCGAGGGTTTTTGAGGCCGCTGAATCCGAATCCGAGGTCCAAATCTCTCAATTGGCTCTGGTTTTCGAGATATCCTAACCTAAAGTGCAAAAATAATGATTTTGGCCTATATCTGAGACTATGTACTATGATTATCTGAGATTTACTATGTTTATCCGATTTTAATGATTCAAAAAACGTATTTTATAGGAAATTTAGTCTACTTTTCAGGAAAAAAACATTTTCTCGTAAATGCAAATTTTTCATGTTTTTACATTTTTTAGACTTTTTTGCTTTTTTTTCAAATTTCGACCCTTTTGATTTTTTTGAAAATATTTTTAATGAAAAGCTTGTCTTTTTTTCCTATAAAAATACCCCACATTGAAAATGGGATTGAACGATTTGGTGCTGAAGGATATACTTTTATGCGCGCTGTCGCATTTGTTTCCCGCGCTGCCGCATTCGTTTCGCGCGCTCGCTCTCTTGTGAAGTTTTTTCGAAATCAACAAATACTGTGAAATTATAAACGTTGGTAATTTATTAACTGACTTGTTTTTATCCTATCAATAAATATTGTTCTACTGCATAATTCAGGTTATGTTACTGTAAGGAAGAGTTCAAGTGCTTCTTGCGTGGTGACCATATTACATGCATATTAGTCCAATTTCTACAATATGAATCAACAAAGTTTCTCTGATCGATGCTTTAATCCTTTCAAGAAGGAAAAACTAAAATCATCAAAAACTGTTCTTGAAACATATAGGGCTAGTGTTGACGGTTTCCTGTGTATTTTTTTTTGCGTATAACACAATGCGCGGGGTCCATAGAGCTGAAACCGTCCGCTAATTCTTTAAATTAACAATTTGTGAAAAAACGCCTTTTTTTTCACATTTCCGCTTATATCTCCGTTCCTTGTCATATTTTATATAGCATATGCCTATTGAATTTCCAAAATTCTAAGCCCAACACGAGGTCTCCAAGTGCTATTGTTAACTTGCAAATGACTGCTGAAGTTGAAAAAGAGCAACAATTCAGACGAATTACCATAAGAGCAACATATGGTAATTCGTCTGAACGCCAAACGCCGATAACTCGAGTGCAGCAACGCTCGATCGGGTTGCTTGTTGGGATGGGTGACCATATCTGCTCTGTGAAAATTTGTCGGACAGTGGCATCTAGCGGGTGGTACCAGAGGTGGCAATCTGAGCCATCTGCTGAACCTCTGTTAGTGGGTTCGAGTCCCGCCTAATAGACTTGGCAACTCTATTAGGACATGGGTGTTACTGTGAGTGTATCGGGGGTTAAGTGGAAGAGCGCCGAGGGCGAACTTCGCCCCCGTTTTTTTTCAGTCGACCTACATTCCTTCGAATGTAGGTCGACTATGATCATGAAATTTTGGAGGGACTGCTGTTTGTAGTATGAAGTTACAAAAAAAAATCAGCTCGAACCGTTAATAACTTTTCGAGTAATTAACGATCGAATTTTTTTTGTAAGCTTTAATTAACAATGACGCCATTTCTTTGATTATTGTACGATATTGACAGGGTTGGGCTAGAAAAATCATGAATCTCTTCAAGTTTGCCAGCCTTTTTGAGATTTAGAAAAATTTTAATTTGGGCCAGTTTTATAACGTTTTCTACGCGACGACCTTTTTTGACGCGACATATATATTGTTTTAGCGTTGCCGCTTACTATAATATCTGGATGCCCATTTTTTTTAAATACGCGTCTTGAAGCGTACTTTCGAAGATATTATAAAAAAAGCGTCAAAAAAGGTAGTACACAAATGAAAGCTGTAAAACTAGAATTCAATCCCAACGAGGTTGCCGCCATTAAGGAAAGTCAAACAAAATTCCAAGACATATATGTTGAAACGCATTTAAAAACGATTTTCAAATACTATAAACAATTACACTATATAAAAACAATATTTGTTGTGGAGATTCTTAGAAATATACCTTAAATCTTTCAGAATTTTTCCATGCTTTTCCTTATTAAAAGGATTAAAGCATCGATTAGAGAAACTTTGTTGATTCATATTGTAGAAATTGGAGTAATATGCATGTAATATGGTCACTACGCAATAAGCACTTGCAGAACTCTTCCTTACAGTAACATAACCTGAATTATGCAGTAGACAATATTTATTGATAGGATAAAAACAAGTCAGTTAATAAATTACCAACGTTTATAATTTCACCGCATTTGTTGATTTCGAAAAAAAACTTCACAAGAGAGCGAGCGCGCGAAACGAATGCGGTGCGCACGAAACGAATGCGGCAGCGCGCATAAAATTATTTCCTTCAGCGCCAAATCGTTCAATCCCATTTTCAATGTGGGGTATTTTTATAGGAAAAGACAAGCTTTTCATTAAAAATATTTTCAAAAAAAATCAAGAGTCGAAATTTGGAAAAAAAAGCAAAAATATTCTAAAAAATGAAAAAACATGAAAAATTTGTATACACGAGAAAATGCATTTTTTTTTCTGAAAAGTAGACTAAAATTCCTATAAAACACGTTTTTGAATCATTAAAATCGGATAAACGTAGTAAAAGTTACAAATTAATGAATTTGAGCATACGTGGTTACACGGCGAAAATTCACGCCCCTATATCTTGACAACCTGCAACACTTGGAGTGCCATATTTTCAGGATTTGAAGACATTCACTCCACCAACAAAAATGTGGTTTGGTTGAAATCGGAAGCCAAAAATTTTTAGGCGGGTACACTTGGTAAATTTTGACCCAAATATAGGCCAAAATCGCTTTTTTTTGCACGTTTAGGTTAGGATATCTCGAAACCCAGAGCCAATTGAGAGATTTGGACCTCGGATTCGGATTCAGCGCATCAAAAACCTTTGGAAACATATATTCTGGTTTCTGGGTTAAAATCTTGTCGGCCTGTGTAATTTATTTTGTAACGATGTCTTTCCTTTTTGTACACCATAAATTCCTTCGTTCTAGATTTAATTCCTATTAGTCCAAAAAAATACAAAAACCTGCAAGAATAAAAAAAAAAACACTGCTGTTGCGAAGCCCAGACGTACTATGACGAGTTGCGTTATGCAGAAACCATCGAATGTAGTGACCAAAAAAAGTAAAACACAAAATGTTCTCCACTGGAATTAGTACTTATCTTACATACAAACTAATACTTTTGGATTTATAACTCATATTTTACTTAGGCCAGATAAATAGAAATAGTACTGGTTGCATTTTTTCGCCCCTAAAATTTGTAATAAGTTTGACATTCTCCCTTTTCCCCCTGTGGTCTTCTTCAACTGTGTTAAAACTTTTAAAGGGTGTCTTTCACATTTTACATTTCGTTACGATGCGACCTCAGTTTTCGAATTAACAGAGAAACGATAGATTTTTTTCGTTTAGGTAAACTTAAACTTTGAAAGAGTCACACAAAACATTTTTGTGTCTATTTACGTAGGTTTATCACGGTTGTAAAAAATTACAAATCTCATAGTCGACTATTAAAAATCGATTACCTTGCAAGAATTACAGTTACTTAGGAAATATCGAGTTCTGCAGCAATCGCTAATTAATTCTGTACTTCCTTTAATTTCTGCAGCGAAATTGCCGCCTATTGAAAAAAAAACGGTTGTCAACATAAGTAGAGGAATTGAGAATTATAAAAAAAAGTTAACATTCCCTTGGTACGGTCATTTCGTTTTCGTATGGGGCATTAAACAAATATTTTGTAATCACTAATGACAAACCTTTGTCACTAATTAATGCATTAATTATACGGGTTGTTGACAGGAAATGACTAACCTGAGTTATATAAAAAAATGTTTACTTGTTTACCTGTAAATAATATAATTTATAGATTTAAGTTACAATAAATTTAAGTATAGTCTTTAATTCTGAATAATCTGGATAAGAAAGTAAGTTCTAAGTTTTATAAATTAACCGTCTAGATTCAAAGCGTGCAATCACCATCAAGTAATATTTTACAGGGAATTCAAAAAACTGATATCTTTTTATATGTTTTAAATAATTTATCTCTGAAATGCGAATTATTACGATATTCTATGAAAATAAAAACCAAATCAACCTAATATACAAGGATAAAGTGAGGTTGCCAACAGTCTGATCACGTGACTAAAATACTAGCGTCTTATTGGCTGAGTGGATATTCCACATTTTGAAATCAATTTGACGTTAGAGATTGCACGTTTTGAATCTAACCCCCGAACTTCAGCATTTATTTTAGTCTTAGCGTACGGTAAAGCCACTTTTGTAGCTTTATACAAATGTCGACAGTCTCTGTAACATATCAGTTATACATATGCACTAAATTTGAGTGAAAAAAAGATCTTCATTTTTGGGCAAAAGTTCCGGTACTCTAAGGGTTCAACAATACGACACAGCATGAAAGAACGGAAAATTCTGTACGAGAACACGTAACTTACTCATTTTTGGTAAAAACTGGATTTTGGATTGTATTTGCACTGTTTGAATCTAGACGACTCAAGTATGCTTTATGATTAAGACTTAGTTTATTTTTTTATATGAACTAAATTTACTTCATCGATAGCAAATACTGACTTCAATAAGAATTACATTCCCCGAAAAATTGACAGTGGTCATACCTGGATTAATCTGGAACTTTTTTTACCCTAAATCATTAAAACATTAAGTTTACAACCTATGAACAATATTCTAAATGTTGTTACGTACATACATTATAAGCCTGTCTATTAAGTGTACAAAGTTCGTATAGACGTGAAGTTTTAAAAAAATTATCGTACACTACTGAGGTCGAGTAATAAAAATAACAATGAACATCGAGCTCGACTTCCTAGTACATTTTATTGCCACATAAGAATGTAAAAAAAATGTTATAGATTTGGTGTTATACTTAAACTAAACTGATCGTCAAAATTACCGAAACACTTTTTGGATTAGCGCCATTTGCGTTCTGTTCGAGTTAGAGATTTGCGGTTTTTAATTTTCGGTAGCCTATAGTGTTGGTTTGAATGCCCCGAAGGCAGCAATTTCAGAGATGTACAGGATGGACTAAGAAACTAAGGTCGGTGTGGATGTGGTCTGGAGGGGTGCTTTAGTTGTCAAAGGGTGAAAGTAAGTTGAAGCACCCCACACCAATTTAATAGGCAGCACTAGGGTCAATGGATTCGCCCAATAGAGGTCAAACCACGCAAAACCCTGCGTACATGCAAAGGGGTGGTCTGGAAATGGGTTGAAAACTTAGGGGGCCTGGAAAAGGGTTGAAAAGATGGGACAGCGACCAAATGTCCAGAACTTATTGAGGAGATCTTAGTGAGTTCCTCGCCGAGCTGCTTGGCACACATCAACTAGATCGCTATTGAAGACTTCAACAAATATGAACAAAATTGGTGACATCGATGCCAAACGATGGCTGATTTCACATGAAATCACCCAGAGTTTCCGCTGTGTAATTTAGGCTTCGCTGGCCAAGTACAAGATATTTTTTGGACCTCTTTTTGACGCGGCGTTTTGTGGTATTTTCTTTATCTACTATAACTTTGAGGTCTATTATACTTCATTAAGTTGAAAGTAAAAAATCGCAGTTTAGAGGTGTTTTTTGAGGTTAAGATCAAAACATGAATCAATCTGGAAATTATGATTTCAGATTCATGACAAATAATCAGAACTCGTTGAGGTCTAACCTACAAACTTTTCATTTATATTTCACGAGAAAGTGGGCACACACCGTCCCACGAAAGAGTGAAATAGAAATTTCGCCTCGACGTTCACATTTGGACGAACTTTCGCGATTTGCGCGAACAAAAGCGACAACGGTCCCTTTTAAAAAAGGAAGATTTACATCGTCGGGTCCAAAAAAAGGAACGAAATTGTCGCACCATCATACGTGACGGCATCGAAAATACCAGAGTCCTTAATCGGATCCGATTACAATAGAGATGAGGTGCTAGACATACGGGGTGTCCCCAGATATAGTTGGCAATATGTGTAAAAGACATAAAATTTTTATGTAGAACTTTGTGTTTTTTGAGAATGATTTGCTTTTTTTAAAGTGGTTTCTAAGATGTTCACAGAACATACATTATTTTACAGAAAATCACAAGAAAAATTCGAAGGAAGAATTATTAGCAGGTCAAAAATGTCTGGTGAAGTTTAAGGTATTCAGCACAATATTATAATAATAATAATACTCACCCTATAATTACTCCGAAGAGTAACCCCTTAGGTCCTCTCAGGGACCTGTGCGGGAAGGAGTGGCTATTATTATTATTTGCCATGGCGCACTGGGAGCGACTTAAGATTATTTCGGTAACGCATTTGCTTTACAGTTCTGAGGAAACCCAGAAAACTCAGAACATTACCAAATCTAGGGCATGTGCGGTTGGATTGGCATCTATGCATCCACACCTATACACTAGTGTATTAGTGGTTGCATATCAAGCCCTGACGGAGAAAGCGGATTATTGGACTCTATATAATATTTGTTCAGTACTAGGGAAGCGATAAACGCTTTTACAGTTGACATGATACGTAACGTAAAGTTGACATGACACTATATACATTTTAATTTAGAACAGCTATTCTCAAACAAACTGCTCGTCAAAATTAGCGTAATACTTTTTAGATTAGCGCCATTCTCGTTCTCTTCGAGTTAGAGACTTGCGGTTTTTAATTTTCGGCAGCCTATAGGGTTTGTTTTAATGCTCTGATGTCGCTATGCTGTGACTTAAACGGTTCGCCGTCCACACCCCAAAAAGCAACCCCATGTCGAAATTTGAATTCACAAGATTTTGACGACAATTTCAGAAACCTATAGAATAGACTAAGAAGGACGCTGTCAGGTAAAAACTCCATCCCGGCACGCATTAAGACCTCCTCAATAAGTTCTGTGTATTTGGTCGCTGTCTCGCCTCTTCAACCCATTTCCACATCCCCCTAAGCAACCCCTTTTCATTTACTCAAAGTTTTGCGTGGTTTGACCTCTGTTGCGAGAATCCATTGATCATTAGGATGCCTAATAAATTGGTGTGGGGTGCCACAACTCATTTTCACCCTTTGACAACCCAAGCACCCCTCCAACCACAACTACTCCGACTTGTCGCGCGTACCAAGAATCCCACGCAGCCTTCTACAGTGGTGGGTCGGTGTGGATGTGGCCTGGAAGGTTGCTCGAGTTGTTAAAGGGTGAAAGTGAGTTGTGGCACCCCACGCCAATTTATTAGGCAGCATAGCGACTTCGGGGCATTAAACCCAACCCTATAGCTACCGAAAATTAAAAATCGCAAGTCTCTAACTCGAATAGAACGCAAATGGCGCTAGTCTAAAAAGTGTTACGCTAATTTTGACGAGCAGTTTATTTTCTACCTATAAAATATACATATAAAAATATTTTTTAACTCTATATTTTTTTTTAATTCTCCTTTGTGGATGGGGCAGCAAACGCAGAACATACGCGTTAAATCCTAGACCTTGATGTAATAAAATTGTCTTCGTTATTACTGTAATTAAAGCGTGCAAACATTATATAACGTTATAATTGGCCATTGTTAAATCGACGCGACGTATTGATTGGTGAACCAATTTGGTTCATTTAAGCAGTTTAAAGTTCCCAATCAGCGGATAACTCCATTAAAATAAAAGTTAGGACGATGTTAATCAAACGATCGGTAAAAAAATTGCACGAAAATGCGTATCAAAATGCATATAATAAATCAAGTTATTTGCATTTCACAAATTATAAAGCATACATATATGTATATGCACATTAAGTAGAATAAGCATACTAGCCATGGAAAACGATATTGAAAAAATAAAAAACTTGCCTATACATCAGCTTATAGAATTTCCATTCTAAATTGAAAATAGGTAAAAAAAGCAAGGATGTCAGATATATTTTCTAAAATTGCTAAGCTCACTATACAATTATACTTCATACTTTAGTAAACTGTTAGTTCGTGACGTTCTTAGAAAGCTAGTTTGGAAATATTTAAAGAAATACATACATAGATATAAATTTATTAGTTAGCATTAAAATAAAGCGTTTAAAATTGCTGGAAAAAATAATTATAAATTAAAACAACTTTATGTCTGTTATTATACTTTAAGAAAATTTTGAAGAGCCGGCCACGTTTCGCTTTTTGCTAACACCGGCCAACGATTTGCAGTGACCCATTAGAGTATTATGCTTTGCATCGAATATATTTGTTAAATACTTATTCGGTCCACTGTGCCATAAAATTTTTACGACGTCGTTAAAATGATTTACGACATTAGGAATTCTTATTTATTTAAGACGCCAGTGACGTGTATTTCAGCTAGGTTTATTATAACAGACAATGTTTTGAGATTGTCTGGCTAAATGAGCATTATTTACAGAAAATTATATTACAAATATTAAGAGTTTTGTATGCAGGCTAATTTTAATCTCCTATATTGATTTAAGTGAAAAAAAATTATTTCACAATTTTCGAATTTATAAAAGATATATGCACGCCCATGGAATCATAAAGTTGTACCGCTTTTTTTGTTCCCCAGGCGTATTTATCATTTTCAATTCAGAATACTACACTAGGTTATATACATATAGGGTGGCCTATTAGTGCGACAAACTAGCATACCGCCTGTATTACACGAAATACAAAAAAAAATGTAATAGGGTACTAAAAGCTACACAATATAAAAATATTTTCAGATATACAGGATTTTCTGTGTGAGGCTACCACTACATAACTTTGATGTTTTATAAAGACACCCTGTATATTGCTTCATCAGGAAATAGTGCCTAAAAAGCTCTATCCGAAGATATCAAGTTTTTTGTTTTGGACGTGGTGTTGCCAAGTTACTACTGAAAATGTGGTATTTTCTTAGAAAACATGTCATAAATACCTAAATCAATCGCGGTAGTCTTTTAAATCGATACTTATTAAATATATTTTACTTAACAGGTAATTGGTATTTAAAAATATTAGGGTTGTCCTCTATCTATGAAAATCAAATTCCTGATTTTTCCAGTTTTTCCAAGATTAGAAGAGAAAATTAAAACCTCCACTGACTATCAAGAATAGTTAATTAATGAGCAATTTAAATTTTATATTACATTGCTACAATTTTTTATTTAGAATTGAGGTACAGGATTTTCGTTTATATTTTGACACATACTCGTATCTACAGGGTTTATCATGCGAAATATAAAAGGGAAATTTATATTATAAAAGTTTTAGTAAATATCCTCCGTTATCTTTTAAGATTATCAAAATTAAGAATTGGACATTGAAAAGTCACAAAACACAACGACCATAAATTATTTTAAATGAAACATACTGTATAATATTTACTTTTCTGGAAGAACTCTTCCTTCTGATTTAAAAAATGCGTACTTTATCGACATTTTATTCAAAAGTTTGTGAATTTATTTAAACTTAAAGTTTAACAACTATATTAGAACTGTCAGGATAAAAATGCTATGAAAAAACAAATAACCATATTATAATGCATTTTGACATTTATACTTAAATACTATGGCGTTATTCTCAAAGGTCGTAAAGATGTTTAATTCTTGCTTCGAAATGTATTATATTTTGATATGGGATATTTCGAAAAAGCAAAATACATAATACCTATCGCCTATTCCATTCGCATAATAGTAAAACATCAAGAATTCAGCACTGATATCGACAAACAGGTCAACGAGTACCGTCAAGTTTAATAAAAAAATATACTATTAATAAATTTAGGGAACCAAAGAGCGTTAAGCAAGAAACATAAATATGTACATATCTTTCTTGCTACATATGTACAGGTATATGTAGCAAGAAGCCAAGAGGAAGATATAAATATTTTATAATCCAATACATGAATTGTTTCGTACTTTGTTTCTTAAAAAACATGACACTAAAAACATGTACGTGTCATAGACGTATTTATTTTTTACTGTTGATCATACTAACTTATGAACCTCTAGTACATTTTTTGACGAATATACATTGCGCTAGGAAAATTGTGGTACATACATAGGAGTTTTTACGCGAAGAGTTTTCATATGGTTATTTTCTTTTTTCAAGACAATCTAGAACCCGACAGTTCCAATATAATTATTACTATTTATGTACCTTTAAATAATGCGCAAACTGTAGAATGAAATGTTAATAGGGTAGACATTTTTGAAATCAGGAGGAAGAATTCTTACAGAATAATGAAAAATATATAGGATGTTCCATTTAAAAAGATTGGTGGTTGTTGTATATTGTGACTTTTCATTGTTCAATTGTTAAGTTTCATAAGCTTAAAAGATGCTATATAAAAAGTTTTTTTTTTCTATTTCGTAGGTATAATAAATAATAATTTCGTATAAAGATATAAACGAAAACCCTGTACGCATAGTGATTTCGTGGTGGTGAATAAGTTCAATAAAAAAGTTATGAATTTTTTTTTGCGAAAAAAATTATAAAAATAACTACATACGTATATAATTATGTTTAAATGCACATCTGACGCCTGGATATATGCATATGTGTCGTATTTTTTGACGAATTCGTTCTTTTGATTTCTCAAAATATATCAACCGAGTAAAGTACACTTTACTTTTTAAATATCCCTACAGAAAATACAAGTCAGACACAAGTCAGATCTAGCGACTGAGCTGGCCACTCGATGCCCCTTTTCTTCCTATCCAACGATTCGTAAAAATTCCCGACCTAAATAGGTTTTGATAGGGGCTACGTAACAGCTTTGGAAGGAGTCGAAAGAAGTTGAAGCCGTTTAAAATCCAATATAAAAATATTGTTATTTTAGAGCGGCGATAAAACTACCAGAAATGGTAGTTTCGTAAACCGTTTCGGCGAATTTTGCGCTTTTTATACGTTTCTAATTATTATTTTACGTTCGCTTTGGCAATCCGTATTATATTAAGCGAAACTGAGATATTTCAAAAGAATTTCTTACGGGCTGATTTGATTACATTAAGCAGTTGTCGAGTCGAATACTCTAGCCGAAATGTTTACGTTATCTTTTGTATACACAGTAAGGAAATATTAGGAGCCTATAAATAAATCATTCCTCGGTTAATGTTACGTTATCACATGTACTGTTATACATACATACAAGTATGTATGTATGTATGTAATACGTATGTATAGTGGCTCACAAAGGCTCCCTCAAGATTGAGTACCGAAATCAAACGAAGACCACATGAGAATTTTGTACAAATTTTGTACATTTTTGTACAACCAAGAATGATTTTTGTACACCCTATTTAACCGGCCAAAATCGAAATACAAAAATGGTACTAAAACTTGAGGTCTGTGTATACTTTTACCAAAATCAAATTTTAACTATACCAGTAAAAAGATCGCATTTTGTACATTTTTGTGCACCAAAAAAAATTGTACACCCTTCAAAAATGAAAAAATCAAGTGTCAAAAGTGGTAGTCAATCTTGACAATTTTTGAAAACTTCATATGTTTATAGGTCGTCATATAGAGTGACTTTTGTACATTTTTGCACAAGCAAGATTTATTTTTGTACACCCTATGAACAGGCCGAAATCGAAATACAAAAATGTTAAAATTGAATGTTTTGAATCTTGGTTTTTAATTTTTGGGAAGGTGTATAAAATTTGTGTACAAAAATGTGCAAAATACGATTTTTTTACTGGGTACAGTTGAAATTTGTTTTAGGTGAATTTGTACAGAGGCCTTTTTATATTTTTATAGAGGCATTTTTATATTTCGATTCTTGGTTATACAAAAATGTACAAAAATCACTCTATATGACGACGCATAAACATACGAATTTTTTAAAATTTTCAAAAATTGTCAAGATTGAGTATTACCTACCACTTTTGACACTTGATTTTTTCACTTTTGAAGGATGTACAAAAAATGTTTTGGGTGTACAAAAATGTACAAAATTCGATCTTTTTACTGATATAGTTAAAATTTGTTTTTGGTAAAAGTGTACACAGACCTCAAGTTTAAGTACCATTTTTGTATTTCGACTTTGGCCGGTTAAATAGGGTGTACAAAAAATCATTCTTGGTTGTTCAAAAATGTACAAAATTCTCATGTGGTCTTTGTTTGATTTCGAAAAAAATGGTACTCAAAAGAGCCGCTCACAAAACTATTAGTACAGCAACGCTCGCATAAAACAACTAGACATAATAAATACCCTCTAAACTATAGAAAAGTCAGTATATTATTATGTGATCGGCTCGGAAGAAAGGGGATAAGGTCTAAAAAATATATATTGGGACTTTTGCAGTTTCATATTATCGACTCATAGAAGAAAATGCCGTTTGTCCAAACTTAAAATACCCTTTTTTGCTACAACCCTTGCTGTTATAGAAAAATTGTAAGCAAAAACGACATGGCTCGTAAGAAAGGAGGTTAATCTTCGTAGTTACCTTATAATAAAGCACCAAACGTTTTCAGACGTTTAAGGGGAGGTTCTCATCAAGCCCGATCAAAAAATCGTTTTTTTTTTTGTTTTTTTATGGTAGTCTAGTTCTCAGAAGGGTTCAGCTTGCATTAATTAGGGCAGATTTGGCATAAGGTGAGAAGTATGAAACTAAGTTTTCGACCTCGAAAGCCGGGGAAGAACGGGGCAGGCGAAAAACCACGAAATTTTCGCACTTTTTTTTAGTTTTTTGCACATATCTCCTAAACGCCACATGCTACAAAATTTTATATGTTTCAAAACTAAAGTAGACAAAATGATCCACAAGATGCAGTTGATTGGATGTGATGTAGTTCGTATTCTACGGAAATTTGAATATCGACGATATTTTCCAAATATCGTAAATGGGGATGAGACAAATCTGCGCAAAAAATCTTTAGCAGGACCAAAAGGACATCAGGAGAGAAAGGTGTCTTGACTTTTTGGAATCGATTGAAAATGATCCCCATTTTATGGAACGTGTCATTACTGGTGATCAGACTTGGGTGTTTGAGTACGACCTGGAAACCAAGCGCCAAAACATGGAATGGCACACTTCAAGCTCTCCAAGACCCAAAAAACTTGACTTTTTCATCTTCTGTCAAATAATGTAACCACACTTTTTCCTCATTTTTAATTCCTAATGTTTATTCGGTTTCATAAACGGCAAATACCTATTATTACAGATAATGATTAACACTTTTTTTCGTATGAATGACATTTTAAACATGGACTAAAATTGTGTTAATCTTCCAGTATTATTTTTATGAAGACTGTTCCGGAAATTAGGAAATTTAATTTCTACAGGTATAACTGAATGGCTTTTCAATTATACTCCTAAACAGCCACCGTTTTTAGAATGAACACTACAAAAACTTCAATTACGACGTCTACACATTTAAGCCTAACGTCAAGTATAAACAAATTAAAAATTCGAATATTAAAATTCAAAAAAAACCTTATGTGCATTATATAACCTTAGAACCAGCAGTGTTTTATTAAAATTTAATGAATTTAATTTTTATGAAAACTATAGTAAGGATAGTAGAGTTTACTATAGTGAGGATGGTAGAGTTTTGAAGTTTATTGGTGTTTTTAGTTCAACTTTAGAAATTCTTCATGTTTAGGATTTTTTTTCCAAAATGGCTGTTAGTCAGATAGATACTCTGAAGGTTTTTTAATATTTCAGATGTTATTCACGTTTTTCATGTCATCATTCATGTTTTTTAAAACAACACAATTTTACTTTTTTCCTTATATTTTCACACAATGGACATATCATCCTCAAGTTAGGCTTTTGAAGGCAGCATTTCACGAGCTGTAATCCGCAAAAAAATCAATATGGTAGTACAAAATTTATCAGAATTTAAGCGACTTTCAAAAAGTGGGTGTATGATAACTTTCGTTGCTAACTATACATATGTATGTATCTCGTTATGGAAACAAGCTTGGTAATTTTAAACTACAAGTAAACGACAAAAAAGAATGAAGAAAGAAGAAGATGAGCAATAAGACGTAAATGTTTTCTTCCTATACTTATGACACAGGTATAAGATATAAGGACCTAAATGTACACGTATATCCTAATAAAAAAATGTTTTTGGTTGCCGACCTAAATTGGACATCTGAAACGTCGTGCCTGCATTTTTAAGCAACTTTGTTATATTAGGGAGAACATTTGGAGAGCTTGTAAGGAAAATAATGATTTAATATCAATTTTCAATGAGATACAATCTCATTATAACATGAACATAAGCTTTTATGTTCAGGCTTAATTAAAAAATTTGGAATCATATCCGATACCAAATGGACGTGATAACAATTACGGAGAATAATAATTGCGGAAAAAATTGTTAATGTAAATTCAATTTATCCTTAGAAATACTTTAGCCTTCACGAAATTCTGTTTCTATAACCCCGAGAAACCGCTCCTAAACTTTCGCCCGTGTTTTTCGGGCCACCCCGTATAAAATAAACTTAAAAAAAAAATCTCGCATGCACCGGTTTTCAATTGCCGTCCAAACAAACGTTATGCAACGAGCCTCCGCCTCTCGATATGCACCTTAATTAATTGTTTTTTTTCTCTCGTAAAACGTTCACGAGACGGGGTCCAAAAGACTCGGCGAACCGACATTTACAATCCATAGTGAAAGTAAATCGACTTGATCTGGCGCGGATATTTTTATACGAGTGGTACACAAAGAAATCGAAAGTGGAACGTTTTTTTTTGCCGAATCGATGGCGATTTCGTACGATTAGGGAAAAAACCGCGGTCCATCCGGCGGAATGGTCGAAGTAGGGATGTACAGTACAACCAACAAATAATGAAATGAGTCATCGAACAAACCCACTGTGCCGTCTACATTAAAAACCTAGCAAAGATTAAAGCAGATTGTGTACAATCGGCTGGAAACACCAAATAAATCAGTGTTTCTTTTCAAGAACTGTCTAAGCAGATCGTGTAGCATACCAATTCTACATCATATGGCGGCAGTTCATGAAATGTCTAGACTTTTCGTGAAAAGATGGATTCCATTATGCCACTACGAGCACAACAAGCTAACCCTGACAGGGTGATGAACAATTTCTTCACATGATATTTCATTCATAATTTATTGGTTGTACTATAGTTGCGACTAAAACCTTGGTACGCATCGTGTGTTTTTATGAAGCGCGTTGCGGTTTTGTAAACTGTTTATTTTGGAGACGGTTTTCCACGTGAATATATCCGCGATTTTTATTTATTACCGCGGAAGTTGATTTTTTATGATAAACTTATGACAAATTGATTTTTTTATGCGAAAATAAACGTTTTATTTAATGGATGTAAAAAATAATTATGAAGTTACCAAGAAACCTTCTGGGGGTTTCAAAAAACCAACTAGAACATTTTGAATTCGTAAGGGTACATAGACTAGAACACTATCATACATTAGAACACTCAGACTCCTCATGTTGGATAGGTTTTTCAAGTAACAAATATTGAAATGACTGATAGGAACAGTGGTTATTTTGATTAAGACCAATGTTTTGTTACAAATAAAAGGACAATGTTAAAAATAGCCGTTTTTTAACGCATCTGGGGCACGAACGAAACCCTACAGAAATGATTGTTTATGATTATTATGTCAGTAATATTCATAGAAAACCCAAAAAGTCCGGGGAAAACTAGTGCGCTATCTATATAGTACATCATCTCAATCGACTGCTAGTCTACAAGACAGTTACAGCAAAAATAAAAAGTTTTCAAACCCAAATACCAGACCATATACCTTTTTTGGTTTTTGGGCCGCTGAATCCAAATCTGAGATTCGTTTAGCTCTGTCACCTCAAGATTTTTTTTAAGCTCATTTGAAAGTTATATCAGGCTCATATTATGTAATTATAAGGTCGAATATAGTAAACATGTTCCAATATATTTTTCTATATGTTTTAGGGGTCACCCGATCTGAATCCGAAGTCCATTTGATCACACTGTTGAGGTTCAAGGTCATTCCAAGGTCAATCGAGAGTCATTCTAGGGTTACTATAAGATTAAATACAAAAAATGAGCAGAACATGATCCAATAGCTTGTTCTATAGGTTTTCGGGTCGCTTGATCTGAATCTGAAGTCCATTTGATCACACTGTTGAGGTTCAAGGCCATTCCAAGGTCAAAAGAGGGTCATTGGGTTATAGTAAGATAAAATAATAAAAATACACTTAACTATGCGAGGATCATTTAGCCACAAAAAGTGTTTCCCCTGAACGCCCCACGAGGAGGCGATCCTCTAGCGTTCCTTACATTTTTTTTTGTTTTTTATCGTTTCTATGTTTTTTTTTGGGTTTTTATTTTTTTTGTTTTTTTGTTTTATTTCTTATTTTTTAGATTTCTTTTTGTATTTTATAAAGTATTTTTATATGTTTTTTTAGTATTTCATTTATTTTCTGTTTTTAAAATTCTACTGAAATTGTTATCAATATATAGTAATACCAATATTTCATTATTCATAATCGCTTTCAATTTCGCTCTCATTCTCATCTTCGTTTTCAAAATTAAAAACTTGTTAATGATCTGGAGCACGAGGAATCTTGTTCAGATTTATTGCGTATCCAAAATACCACAATATCAGCATTACGTGCGAACAACAACCTACTGTTCTTTTACCTACCTTACATCCGCAAGTATGCCCAATAATAGTGTTTTCCTTTTTCTTGCTGAGACACATTTTGTGGCTAAATGATTCTCGCATAGCCTTTTTAGGCGAATGACCTTAAAACTCAATAGTATAATCAAATGAACCTCCGATTTAAACTTATAGAACAAGTGTCAGGAACATAGACATAATTATGGCTATGGTTAGGAACGTGCAGCGTTTTATTCGTAATTTGACCTTATAGTAACCCTAGAATGACTCTCGATTGACATTGGAATGACCTTGAACCTCAACAGTGTGATCAAATGGACTTCGGATTCAGATCGGGTGACCCCGAAAACATATAGAACAAGTTATTGGAACATGTTTACTATATTCGACCTTATAATTACATATGAGCCTGATATAACTTTCAAATGAGCTTCAAAAAAAATCTTGAGATGACAGAGCTAAACGAATCTCAGATTTGGATTCAGCGGCCCAAAAACCAAAAAAGGTATATGGTCTGATATTTGGGTTTGAAAACTTTTTATTTTTGTTGTAACTCTGTTGTAGACAAGCAGTCGATTGAGATTGATGTACTATATAGATAGCGCACTAGTTTTCCCCGGACTTTTAGGGTTTTCTATGAATATTATTGACTTCTACTAATCATAAACAATCATTTCTGTAAGGTTTCGTTCGTGCCCCAGATGCGTTAAAAAACAGCTATTGTTATCATTGTCCTTTGTTACAGAGCATAGATAGACTTGAGCATTTGTTTACAATGCAATTTATTAATAATTAATAATTCATAATATTCAATTATCTCCTCGAACTCAAATCCACTCCAAAATCCAAAAATTAAAAAAAAACAGCAGGTGAGTTTTAAAGAATGTCCCATATCGCCGTTTAAGATCCAGCATCACACAACTCAGTTTTTGGCCAAACTGAGTTCGTAATTTAGTAAAGTTGGGAAAACTGAGTTGTGTGATGCTGGATCTTAAACAAAGATATTTTTTTAATTACCGAACTTGTGAACATTTTAGCGAATACATTGTTAAGACATTTTTTTTAAACGCTATCGCTAACATTATTAAAATATGTCTGTTGTCATTTATTTCTGAGTTACCACCATTAACTCTGATTTGTCTTACGAAAGCCATAATGGATTATATGTGATAAACCGTTGAAAAGCAAAGGGTATCCCCCCATAAGTATGGTGAAATGCCCCTCCCTTTTTTTTTATTTTCTTCGCATGATGAAAGTGTTTCTTAGGGCTAATTATGAAAGCCAGACCGAATTTTAGGTCCAAAAAAATGTTCCTCTCAGCTAGGTAGCTTTTCAAGCTCATTGAAGGTCATGATGACCTCTAAAAAAAATATTCAAACTAAAAAATCCCATATATTTTAACCAAAAAAAAGCTTCAGGCTCAGATTTTTTACTACCTCAAATTTTTTCAGATTTTTTTGAGTGGTGGGTCATGCCCAAAAGTGCGAAAAATCAATTTTTTGTCCGTGAAACGACTTAAAACGGCTTAAAATCATCATTTTATAGTGTCCTAATTTTTTTTCTTGCACTAAAATGCCTCAAATGACCAAACAAAAAATATAAAAACTACTAGTTTCGATCATGTGGAATTTTTTTCTTACTATTTTTAGTGAAAATTGATTTTTCGCACTTTTGGGCATGACCCACCACTCAAAAAAATCTTTGAGGTAGTAAAAAACAGTTAAAAATATAACATATAAAAAATCTGAGCCTGAAGCTTTTTTTGGTTAAAAGATATGGGATTTTGAAAGTTTGAATAATTTTTTTAGAGGTCATCATGACCTTGAATGAGCTCAAAAAATTTTTTTTCATAAAATTAATCATTTTTTCTGTACTCATGAATTTTTTCAGATTTTTTAGACAGTTAAAAACCGAGAAAAAAATAAAACGTAAAAAACAGTTTTTTTTTCCATACCTAGCTGAGAGGAAAATTTTTTGGACCTAAAATTCGGTCTACCTTTCATAATTAGCCCTAAGAAACACTTTCATCATGCGAAGAAAATAAAAAAAAAAGGGGGGCATTTCACCATACTTATGGGGGATACCCTTTTGAGCACTATTTCACCACATACAAATCCAACACGGCGTCCTTAAGATAAATCAGAGTTAATGGTTTTAACTCAGAAACAAATGACAACAGAAATATTTTGATAACATCAGCGAAATAATCTTAAAAAGTGTCTTACCAATGTATTCGTTAAAATATCAGTAGTCCAGTAATTAAAAAGATATACATGTCATTCTCGAAAACGATTACAGATAAATAAAAAAAGTTAAAGTGAAAAAAAATCAAAGGTAATAAAACCCTCTAAAACTCCTCCCATTTAACTACCTTTCTATCTCCAACAATAACAGATACCAATGCATAACCAATTTGGGACAGACTGTATAATGACAGTGTTTAAACTTAAGACAATGTTGGTCTTTTTTTTCGAAGACGGTTTGTTTCAGACCAACAAACAGCAGAGCATCTTTTTTTCTGTCAAGGCTTTTTTGATAACAAACATATTGATTCTTACTGGCCTCAAAATGGTAGTGCCCTCAAGGAAAGGGCACTACCTTGTAATTTTTTAAACATTTTATGCTTAAATGTTTCCTTAACTATCCAAAATTTAATATCCAAAAGGTTTTATGTGGGGCAAAATTTTTAAAGTGGTCGAAAAATTCGATTTTCCGAGTGAAGTCACGGTGCTGTTTAACTACTAATTTGTGCGCGTTCGATATCAGTAGGGGTCACTATTCCTTCGTAAACACAGTATACTTTGAATTAGAAATGAGTTGAAATTTTATTTGTAGCTAAAAAATTAAATTATCTAGTGAACAGCCGTAGAACTTTGTGATTTGTGAAAATTTACCGATTTTATAGCCGATTTTCGGCCGATTTCTTCCGAAAAATGTGTTTTTGCTTTAAACTGACGCCATTTTTTTAAACTAATATTTCAACAAGGTCATGGCAAGGTCGAATGAAGGTCAAATTTTCGGAAATTGTTAAATAACGAGGGCTAGCTCGGGATAGAAATTGGACCCAGTAAAATGTTTCCGATTAAAGTTGTCAGGGTCGAATAAGGTCACTTCCTGATACCAATGACTTTGACGTTAAACATTTCAAATCGGAGGGCCAAAGTAGGGTTTCACGCTTGATAAATCACTTTGACCTTGAAATAACCTTAAAAACCGGAACATTTTGTTTTCAATCTCATACTGTTTCCAATTTCTATCCCGAGCTAGCCCTCGTTATTTAACAATTTTCGAAGATTTGACCTTTATTCGACCTTGCCATGACCTTGTTGAGAAGTACCATTTTGGACGTAAAATTTCCCGGTCTTTTCAAATCCAGGGTCAAAAATAGTTGTTTCCATTTGAAAAAGTTGTTTTGACCTTCAAATAACCCTCAAGGTCAACGTCGAGGACAAATTAAAGGTTCCGGTCGTACGTCCCCCTCCTTTCCCAACAACTTTTGTATAAAACTTTTTTTAATTTTTCACTTACCGGCCGAGTTACTTCCTATTAAAGGTTAAAATGGTCCACCCTTTATATAAACATGTACTAAATATCATCTCTTTATCTTTTTTAGAAATTCTGACAGCTTGCTCACGCTGTCATTAGGTCAACATTTTTTTTTGACTTAGAATCGTAATCAGAATATCAACTTTTTTAGTTTTTAATGAAATTTGACAGCTTGTTGACAGCTGTCATTAAGTCGAAATTTATTATTGACTTTAGATTCGTGATCAGCGACCAAAAAAAAAACAATGTAAACGTCACAAAAAATAATTAAAGAAATGTTTTCAAAAAATTTCCTTTATAAGAATTTATGGGGGTTATATGGGGCTGGAGAAAAAAATTGATACGGTAGAAACATTTTTTTTTGCCAAATTTGGTTTCAGTGCATCAAAATACACAGGAAATGATGGGTTTTTGCTTTAAACTGACGCCATTTTTTTAAACTAATATTTCGAAAAGTTCTACGGTCGTTCACTAGATTTTTCGATGTAATTTCAAAATCTTTTTGATTTTTTGTTCTAGATATACTATTGCGACCTGTAAGTTTACGGCCAGGGGAGGTCAAAAAAAAAGATGTTTCATTCTGAGAGCTGTTGTGCCGCCATTTTGTTTTTAAATGACTTTAAAAAAATACTTTGTGTACTTTAAGAGATGTGTAATGATGTCTAAAAAACCAAATTTCAATAAATTGTTTTGCCTTTCTACAATAAATTCCACCACAAGGTAGTGGTACCCCTTAATCCCTTAAGTGGGACACACTGTATGATTTGATAAAAAAATCGGTGAAACTTTTTTAGACAACATTGTGTTAAAAATACAACAGCGAATAGAAAACCAACTCAACCAGCTCATAAACGTATACATAGATACTTTAACCTTCTACTTTTGGACCCAATATCGCGAAAGATCTAAAGTAAAGATCGATTAATCCTTGTCGCCAAACGATAATTTTATCAGCATCTGAACTTCACCCACATAATTTTTCAAGTTCGGGCGGCCCATAACCTCGGCCAATACATCGGAAGAGCGAGTATAAAAAATCTGGCCGGGTACACGTTTCGAGATCGCTTCCCGTTGCGATACGCGCCGCAACGGAATGCATTTAGCGCGTCCGCGTCGGTTTGTTTTCGGAAAAGCGGCGCGAGACCGTAATTCAAGTGTCATTCAACCTGCACTTTTTCCATGGCCGATGTGCACATTTATGCATGACGGTACATTAGTCTTTAGTAATTTACGTCAGAATGTGTATCTATTACAACACATGCGGCTGGCCCGGCATCGAAAATAGATGGGTTTTATTACGTTTCGACCATAAGGCGGGTGGTGTGTGGCGTTCGGTTTGGGAATGTTCGGGTACTAATTACACAGGTCTACAAAATAAAAAAAGTCCTGTCTTTGCAGTCAGACCTATCATTTCCTATGTATTTTGATGCACTGAAACCAAATTTGGCAAAAAAAAAAAAATTCTACCGCATCAATTTTTTCTTCACCCCCCATAAACTCTTAGAGGAAATTTTTTGAAAAAATTTCTTTAATTATTTTTATGACCTTTATATTGGTTTTTTTGGTCGCTGATCACGAATCTGAAGTCAATAATAAATTTCGACTTAATGACAGCTGTCAACAAGCTGTGAAATTTCACTAAAAAAGTAAAAACTTGATATTAAATGCAATTATTAATTTTTTTTGGGTTGCTGATTACGATTCTGAAGTCAAAAATAAATGTTGACCTAATGACAGCGTCAGCAAGCTGTCAAAATTTCTAAAAAAGATAAAGAGATGATGTTTAGTACATGTTTATATACAGGGTGGACCATTTCAACCTTTAATAGGAAATAACTCGACCGCTAAGCGAAAAAATAAAAAAAGTTGTATACAAAAGTTGTTGGGCAAGGAGGGGGACGTACGACCGTAACCTTAAATTTGAACTCGACGTTGACCTTGACGGTTATTTGAAGGTCAAAACAACTTTTTCAAATGGAGACAACTATTTTTGACCCCGGATTTGAAAAGACCGGGAAATTTAACGTCCAAAATGGTACTTTTCAACAAGGTCATGGCAAGGTCGAATGAAGGTCAAATTTTCGAAAATTGTTAAATAACGAGGGCTAGCTTGGGATAGAAATTGGACACAGTAAAATGTTTCCGATTAAAGTTGTCAGGGTCGAATAAGGTCACTTCCTGATACCAATGACCTTGACGTTAAACATTTCAAATCAGAGGGCCAAAGTAGGGTTTCACGCTTGATAAATCACTTTGACCTTGAAATAACCTTAAAAACCGAAAAATTTTGTTGTCAATCTCAAACTGTTTCCAATCTCTATCCCGAGCTAGCCCTCGTTATTTAACAATTTTCGAAAATTTGACCTTCATTCGACCTTGCCATGACCTTGTTGAGAAGTACCATTTTGGACGTAAAATTTCCCGGTCTTTTCAAATCCGGGGTCAAAAATAGTTTCCATTTGAAAAAGTTGTTTTGACCTTCAAATAACCCTCAAGGTCAACGCTGAGGACAAATTAAAGGTTCCAGTCGTACGTCCCCCCTCCTTTCCCAACAACTTTTGTATAAAACTTTTTTTTAATTTTTCGCTTACCGGCCGAGTTACCTCCTATTAAAGGTTCAAATGGTCCACCCTGTATATAAACATGTACTAAACATCATCTCTTTATCTTTTTTAGAAATTCTGACAGCTTGCTCACGCTGTCATTAGGTCAAAATTCATTTTTGACTTCAGAATCGTAATCAGAATATCAACTTTTTACTTTTTAATGAAATTTGACAGCTTGTTGACAGCTGTCATTAAGTCGAAATTTATTCTTGACTAGATTCGTGATCAGCGACCAAAAAAAAACAATGTAAAAGTCACAAAAAATAATTAGATATGTTTTCAAAAAAATTTCCTTTATAAGAATTTATGGGGGTTATATGGGGCTGGAGAAAAAAATTGATACGGTAGAAACATTTTTTTTGCCAAATTTGGTTTCAGTGCATCAAAATACATAGGAAATGATGGGTCTGATTGCAGACAGAACTTTTTTTTATTTTGTAGACCTGTGTTACTTGTTGTAAGCAAGAACAGTAGGGGAAGGTCGGGAAGCCCCGGACGTCGGGTAACCCCGGACAATGAAATTTCAAAAAACTAACCACGTCGCGTAGATAAGACTTTATTTTAAATGTGCATCCTCTAGAGCTAGACACATATTGAGTCTAATCGGTCCGTACACGATAGCAAAGGATCCTTTCGACGCCTTGAAGTTAAGACTTAATTCGTCACACGACTGTCTTCATAATAATCGGCGTTACATCACAGACCGAGAAAGTGAAATGATCGCAGGAAATACTGGAGTCGAATTATGGCAGGCCGTGAAAAACTGGCGTGACCACCACCGGTCACCTGGCTTGCTGAACCTTCTCTAGCCGAGACGCACATTCTTAAGGTATGTCCACACTTGCGCTCCACGAACTTGCTCCGCTCCAGCTCCTCACGCGCTCCGATCGTCGGAGGTTTGAGGATTTCAACGAACATCCCGCGCTCCAAGGAAAACCCACGAACATTCAGTAGTCATTTTGCAGTTCGGCAGTTCCTTTGCTGGATTTCTCCTTGACCTTCTCTCTCCGATAGCCCGACAACAATGACAACATCTTCTTTCTACAGTGCTCAGCAGACATACCAATTTCTACTGAGATCTCTCGCCAAGCATCTTCCTTCATATTTTTTCGAAGTGGTTCTTGTGACGAGGATCCCACAGCAAATTTTGCTGTCTATAGGCATTAATTAGCTGCAAAGCTTTGCCTTCCGACCACTCCATCACTAATTTAACAATAAACTAGTTACAATAAACAATAAACAAAACACGACACAATACACAGTTGAACAAAGAAAATAAAGGCGCTAGTTGAGGAGCGGAGCGTGTGCGCTGAAATGCAAAGGAACTCTCAACGTGCCCGTCCAAACAGAACTGCGAACACTCAAAGGGTTCGTCGAAAAGACCGACAGGAGATGGATTGCTCCGCTCGGAGCGCGCTCTCCTCTCAAACACCGTCCACACCTGCAAAAATGAAGAGCGCGAACAGAGCGGAGCAGGAGCAGAGCGCAAGTGTAGACGCACCTTTACGCGCAACGAGGAAGAGCAGTTGATTATCCTCCGATGCTTTGATCATCGTAACGCAGCGGCGGGTGTGAAGGGGAGTATGGTATTCGAAAAATCGGGGTGCCAGCCACGGGCCGGGCGGGACGCCTGCATAAAAGTAATCATAAATCCTGCATAAATAGCAACCCTAAAAGTAATACACACGGCAAATCAAGTGTGGGGAGCAAGGGAGCAAACACTTGTTAAACAAAGAGGGTCCCTTCTTATTTTTGATTGGTTGAAATATTCGAGAAAGTTCTTCTATCAATTTTGAAGTTTAAACATCATTATTTGGTAATTAAATAAGTGTAAGAGCAAAAATTTGAAGGTCCGCCATCTTGTAAGTTAGTTAGCAGACCGGTTTTCGCGCTACGCACATTATCACACATAGGTGCGTATTTAAATGCGAGCAAGTGATGTGTATTAATAAATCTGATTATATTGGAGTAAATTCATAATTTTGAGAACAGAGGGAAAGGAAGGGTTTCAGGTGATAGTTAATCAAAAAAGTAAAGTAGGTATTAAAAAAAAAGGTTGGTTTGGTCTGGCTTGAACCCGAGACTCGCGGATTGGCAGGCATGCACATTGCCGATACTCTACGGTCTATAAGGATTTATTTTTCAGAAACCATTATATAAACAACGTTTTTCACAAAATATTTTCAGTTAAAAAAGTAATTCACATAAAATAAAGTACATTGCACATGGCAAGAAGAGAAAACAAATTTTTATTCACGCACAAGGACGAGATGTGCTAACTCACTTAAAAGATAGCTGTTGTTCAAATCCCAAAAAAGGCGGAGTGAGGGCTATTCTACTATCTATACAGATCAGTGGGTAAAACTAACGTCTCCTCTTTGACTAAACCAAATCTTATGCAGATAAATGTATGTATCGATATCTTCCCTTTATCTAAGCAAATATAAACCTGAGTGAATCAGTGTCATGAGAAGTGGGCATTTTGAGACATTAGGTCGCAGAAGCCACTATCCAATAAGATATTCGCTATTCATAATCACTCCTACTGACGTATTGGCTATCTTCTAAAACAAAGGAATGCATGTTGTAAATTCTGGATATAATAGACCCTCATATTGATACCTTCGTAAAAAGTTGTCTTGCTAGAAATCAATTTTCATTAATCTTTACAGAAGCTAGAAATCATTACAGTTTTATTTCCTCACTTCCGGTTTCAGAAATCATTACAGTTTTACTAGCTCTTTGCAACTAGACATGCAACATTATTTTTTAAATCATTGACCAGAAAAAAGAAAAACTAGAAATTATAATAAATACTTAAAATTTTGTCATTCTACTAACTGGCAGTATCCCAAATGATACTCGAATTCTCGCAAGGAATTATACGAGTTAGATCATTTAAATTTCTAGGCCTAGGTTTTGTCAACTTTGTTCTTGAGATATGTAGCTCCGTACGAAAAAAGGTGTGAGATCAGGGGAATGGGCTGGCCATTCAGTCGCACCCCGTCTTCCTATCCAGCGTCTAGAAACAACTTCATTAAAATATTCTCTTACATTCCTCAAGTGGTGTAGAGGTTTAATAAGTTGGTGTAGGGATTTTATAGGGTCACTAGGATTATTAGAGTAAAATGAGAGGAAATGGTCATATATGCAAGCTTCAGAATGTTTGCGTGCCCGCGTCGGCAAGAATAGGGATAACTTACTACTGCGCATACGCGGGCTCTGGAGAGTGTTAGGGAATTGATCAATGCCGTATGTAACACGGGAACGAGATACATGCGTATATAATATATATGACGCTTAAAAAAATACGGTTCAGGTATACTTGCATTATCACAGAGATGTATAGTGCCGAGCTCTGCGTTGCCGGACACATTTCTGGACCCTGGTCATATGGCACACTTAAATTGAAAAACTTTTTAAAAAACATTGAGCGCTTAAAAACTCGCATTTAATAATATGCAGGTAACATATCTGTGTATCTGCTAACGTATCTGTGTACATATAACCCAAATGTCGTTTATTTGTCAAAAGTTGACATTTAGGTATTACGAATGTAGAATGTTGAGAATTGAAAAATTTTGCCTTAATAAATAATGAAAAAATTGCTATGAATATACCATGATCCTGTGTGTATAAAAATACACAGACAGACCCGGTATACATGGTGGAGACTTTAACTGGAATATATTCGCTAGCGGGGTGGTGAATGATTTTTCAAAAAATTCCCGAGACACGTCAACTTTTAAATGTATTTACCTACATTTTGCAAGTAATGTGAAAAAATATAGCCCTTCAGGGGTGGCTGAAACCACCCTCGACATGATTTTTTCAAATGCAACCCTATGGCTTGTGACCCCTCATTGTAAAGCTGGTGGAAAGAGGAATCCAACGCACTGATCAAATTTTAATTTTTAGTATGTTTGTAGGGTTGCATACAATTAAAACGTAATTTTATAGTTTAATTTATTTTTAACGCAACAATTTCGTACTCAAAATGTGTGTTGTTTAGTTTTGGAATGTACACCTTACTTTTCATATGTCCCCACAAAAAATTCCAAGCAATTTTTTGCCACAACTGATATTTGTTCTTTTTTTGCTAGTGTTTTTACACGGCCGCAAAGAGTAATTTAGTTTGTATGCTGTATTCAGAGTTTGAAACGAAGTGTTATTTCAAATTGGTGAAAATGTATTATTTAACTGAATCACTAAAAAATCGAAATGTTGATGATGATTGGATATGGTGATAGGGCGCGAACTCAATGCGAACTTATTCGCTTGTTTCGAGAAACGCATCCTGACTTGGCACCACTAAATCAAGGTACCATTAGTAAAATTGGGGCACAATATCGAGAGATGGGTCATGTCAGGAAAGTACCGAGTAAGAGGCAGGCTGTTGTTGATGACGACACGAAGTTGAATTTGTTGCTTGGCTCTAGAAGAAAATCCAATCACTCCAGCCCGTCAACTGGCCAGTGATAGTAATCTTAATTACAAAACAGTTTTAAAAATACTTAAATATGAGAAAAAACGCCCATATAAAATGCAAGCTGTTCAAGAGCTACTTAAAGATGATCCAGATCGACGAGTGGAATTTTGCGATTTATTGATGACTTGTATTGATCAAAACCAGTTATCTTTAGAGTGGATAGTTTTCTCTGACGAGGCTACTTTTACATTAAATGGGCACGTAAATCGCCAAAATTGTCGTTAGTGGGCTGAAGAGAACCCCCATTGGATGAGGGAACTTCATACTCAGCGCCCACAGAAAACTAATGTGTGGGCCGGAATAATACAAGATAGAATTGTAGGACCATATTTCTTTGATGACACTCTTAATGGAGCAAGATACTTGCGTTTACTCCAGCACGAACTAATGCCAGTGCTATGTCATTTATTTCCAAACCCCTTAAACCCTAACTTGACCGACGAGAGGTTATGGTTTCAGCAAGATGGGGCCCCACCACACTGATGCCATTGTTCGTCAGTATCTGGACAGAATTTTTCCCGGTAGGTGGATTGGGAGGCGAGGTAATATTGAGTGGCAAGCAAGATTTCCAGATCTTACACCACTGGATTTCTTTTTGTGGGGACATCTTAAAAGTAGGGTTTACATTCAGAAACCCAACAACATAGCAGATCTGCAGGAAAGGATAAGAGAGGAAATCGGAAAAATAACACCGCAAATGTTGCATAATGTAAGGGACGAAACCTACCACAGACTGGGATGCTGCCAACAAGTGAATGGTGCACATTTTGAACAATTGTTACGTTGAAAATAAATTTAATTTTTAAATTGTTTTATTGTATGCAACCCTACAAACATACTAAAAATTAAAATTTGATTAGTGCGTTGGATTCCTCTTTCCACCAGCTTTACAATGAGGGGTCACAAGCCATAGGGTTGCATTTGAAAAAATCATGTCGAGGGTGGTTTCAGCCACCCCTGAAGGGCTATATTTTTCATATTACTTGCAAAATGTAGGTAAATACATTTAAAAGTTGAAGTGTCTCGGGAATTTTTTGAAAAATCATTCACCACCCCTCTAGCGAATATATTCCAGTTAAAGTCTCCACCGTGTATAAAAATTAGGTCGAGAAAATGAAATCCGAAATAGGATAAAAATAGTTACTTTGTACCTACATAAAAATATATAAAATATGTGTTTGAGTATGTAGTTACATACTTTTACATATGTAGTTATTTTATAAATGCATTTGAAATACATCGAGTATTAATCTAATTATAAATTAATCTAACTTAATTCGAGTGTAAAATAGGTCGCATTAGGGTTATCTCCATTAATTCGTTACAATAATTAATCTAGTTAAGTGCCGAGAGTTCGGGTCGGTCACAAAATTTTTATTTGGCATTTTAAGTACCAGAACATCGCATAACGAGCGATAAAAAAGGCCGGTCATTAATTCACGTTCGTGACGTGTAGTCGAATCACGATGATACGACGAGGTGTTTATTGATGCCGTTTACCTGCAATCGTAAATATCAAGGTTTCGTGTCCATTATGTATTTTTAGATGATTTAAGTAGTAAGAGCTGTTCTAAATATTAGATAAGTTCGGTGTTTAAGGGCAATCTTATATCGCAAAACTAACGATGAACACCGAAAAGGAAAGAAATAATAAGGGACGCTAGCCAATTTGCCAAACTCAAATTTGATTGGCCATGGTCCATGATTCATTTATCTTCTAGAGACCGTAAGGTTCATGTTCGCTACTGTTGTTTAGAAATAATTTTAGTTTGAGCGTATGTGTGGTACAAGGTTTTTAACAGATTTTTTTTCTCTTCTGGGAGCCGTCCTTGTCGCCGGATTGCACTGCAGCCTCTTGGGCTTATTGTGCGCAACCTCCCATCCTTATCACACCACCCATTCCAGTAGCCGGGTCCCGTGTACGAGCTTGTATAGCTTCCCCGCCGGCTGGGTGCTGTAATCTTCTGGACAAAGTTTGGGGTGTCCATATATGGCCTGCCTTTTGCGATCTAAGGTCTCGCAATCACACAGTATGTGGTGTGCTGTTTCCGTTTCCCTGTTGCAGAGTCTGCATTTCAGTTCTCCTTTTCCAGTCCTCTCTCTTTTTAACAGATACATAATTGCTATTTTAAATTTGTTGATGGTTCAGAAGAAGTTGATCAAGGACCCCCCCAAAGGGTCAAGTAAAAACCAAAATATTCGGGGGAATGCAGTTGCCGTTGCCTGTAGTGACCTTTTTTTTGGCTTTTTTTTTAATTGGCAGGGATCGCTCCCCCTTCCCCAAAAGGGTCAAGTAAAAATCGAAATACTCGGGGGAATGCGATTGCCGTTGGCTGTAGTGACCTTTTTTTTTGGCTTTTTTGTTTTATCTGCAGCGATCGGCCCCCCCAAAGGGTCAAGTAAAAATCGACATACTCGGGGGAATGCGGTTGCCGTTGGCTGTAGTGATCTTTTTTTTGCCTTTTTTATTTATCTGCAGCGATCGCCCCCCCCCCAAAGGGTCAAGTAAACACCAAAATACTCGGGGGCTTTCGGTTGCCGTTGCCTCTACTGACCCTTTTTTTTTTTTTTTGGCTTTTTTTGTTTCATCTGCATTGAGCGCCCCCCCCCCCCAAATATAACTACTGGCTACGCCCTTGAAGTCAATACATACATTTTTATTCGTAAACGGCTGAAGGAAATCGTAATATGTAAAAAGTATCATTTTCCTACCTTCTGAGACTATACTTTAGCGTATCTAAAAGAAAGAAAACTATACAACGCCACTCATCGCGACGCTTCGAATATTTTTTTTTCTAGAAACATACCAGTTTTATGACATCGTTGGAAAGCTCCTCTAATTTGGAGATTATTTTCCAAATACCGTTATTTAATATTCACATTTCTTAAAAAGTCGTGATTCATAATATACGTAGAATTTATGCTACGTCTTATGGGATAGTTCTCATCAAGACCGACCCAAAAATCGAAGAATATATTCTTAAAATGATTTGGTCGAAAATAATTTTATAAAAAATATGTAGCATAAAAAGCGGACCCACCTTTTTCAACGAAAATTGAGTTCGTGCGGTTTATGTAATAGTAATAGCTCTAAAAAAAAGCAAAATTTCTTAAGCTTCTCTTATATCTTAATAAGCTTCTCAAATGGAAAAGTATGAAATCGAGGAAGGATTAATGTATGGCCCTGCAATTGCTGTTTAGCCAAAAAGGTACATTATTTTGCCATTAACTCAAAAAAATCGCTTATCAAATCTTTAAACGCGTTTCCTGAAAAACTCTGTTTTTCAAGTCTGTCTGCACAATATATCAAAAACTACGTGATGGATCACCTTTTTTTATTTTAATGTAGATTAAATTTATTGGAGGATATATCTAAATGCAGATGATATTTGCGTTTTTTTAATAACACTTTGAAGAGCGAAAAAAAGTGAAAAAACGGAACCGAAAATTCGCATGTTCACCATTTTTTTAATTTTCGTCTTTTTTTGATTTTATATGCCAACAGATATTATATTTTTCATAAAAAATTTTCGATTTTTGATATTAGATCATTTTCATAAGTGCTATAGTGCAGACCGGTTGGTCACCTTTCTTCGAGACTGTCATTTTACAGCACATTTAAACAATTCCGATGGCATTATATTTTTATTTATTTTTTTCTATACTTTAAGACTCATTAAATAAGTATCGGAAAACCTGGGTGGTACATTTACTTCCTTCTATGAAAAAAAAATAGACATTCACTTTATTTTCGGTTCGCTAGATGAGAACCTCCCCTTAAGTTGTAGAATATTTAACGATAGGCCATATTTTTCAATGAAGTGGTGAAAAAAGATCATAAACCATAAAAAAATATCATATTTTTACTGATTTGTTACTAAAAATTAAGGTAGAAACAAAATATTGGTAATTCTGCACAGTGTACGAGTAGTGCCTTATAATGGTGGGTTTATCTAACAATAAGTAAGTAAAAGTGTGGGTAAATCGTATTGTCAATTAAGTATTAATTAAGACACTGTGTAGGTTTATCTACATTTTATTTTTACATTAATTTTGGGTAACAATAATATAGTATTTTTTATGGTTTATGATCTTTTTTTATCGCTTCATTGAAAAATATGGCTACTGTTAAATATTTTGCAATATAAAACATAGCATAAACCACACATATTGAGTCATATCTTTTTAAGAAATAAAGATATTAAAAAATAGTATAATCTCCAAGTTAGAAGAACTTTTCTAACAATGCCATAAAACTGGCATGTTTCTGAAAAAAATAATTGTTTGAAGCGTCGCGGCGCCTGGCGTCGTGCTGTTTCTCTCGCGAAGCGTCGCGGCATCGTGCTATTTTCTCTCTTTTATATACGCCAAATCCATCTCAGATAGTAGGAGTATTATACTTTTTGCAGATTACAATGTTATTTAGTCGTTTACGAATAAAATGGGGTGGTCAAAATAAAACAATCACCGTCTACATACATATGTACTTATATGTATGTATGTACATATATATGTACATACATATGTATGTATGTATACATATGTATGTATGTACATACATATGTATGTATGTACATACATATGTATGTATGTATGTACTAGGGCTAGAACTAAAGAACGCGCCTGTAATTGTGCATTACTGATTAATTAAATAAGTTAAAACGCCAGCCCCATTTGCTTATCAATTAAAAACATTGTGCAGGGTTTTCCAGATTTGAAGTGTTAAAGCTACCACTGTGTACTGTGAAATATGCAAGTGTTACTTACATGTTTACAGAAAAAGACAATTTGAAAAGCACGTAAAGTCGCTAACACACCGAGAAAAATAAAATAAATGGAATCCCAAGAACTGAATTCCTATATGAGGACGACGAGGTGTGAGAGTGTGACAACAGATGCGGGAAAAGTAAGAGAAAACAATATTACTTAGTAAGTCACTATTTACTCACTGCAGCATGCATGCTCAAGTTCGACCCTGGCATGTACCATTTGGTTCTAGACCTAGTATGTACATATGTAGACGGTGATTGTTTTATCTTGACCACCCCATTTTATTCGTAAACGACTAAAAAACATTGTAATCGGCAAAAAGTATAATACTCCTACTATCTGAGATGGATTTGGCGTATATAGAAGAGAGAAAACAGCACGAAATGTATATCTGGTAACTATGAGATATCTATGTAATGCACTACGTTAGTGATGCGCAATTCGCGAGCAAAGTTATTCTTGTGCTGTGAAAATGTGAAAGTGTTCCCACGTAGGTATAACCTCCCATTTGTTGTATGGGAATCGTATATTCGTTAATGAACAATATTTGCCACCTAAATATCCACATTACACAGACGCTACCTACACACAGTAAATGAAGTATCACCAAACTTATTGAAGATGGTAATTTAATCTAGAAATCAGAACAACAAAGTGCCGACAATATGTACCCTTTCCAATCTTACTCATTTCGCTGGTTTAAATTGATATATTTCACAAAAAAAATATATAACTTAATAAGACGGGACTTGTCGATGTACCGCCTTTAAAATTGTAATCCAGTAAATCTTATTTGGAGGATACATATTATGTGTACAATATTATTAAATTATACAGGTATGGAACATATTGACTTTGGGATAGGAGGTTAATAGCTGAAAGACTCGGTGTGGAAGGCAACAGGCCACGCCTTGAGCCCCCTGGAACGGGTGCAGTTAATGTGGCACAGTTGAAACTAACCAACGACACAACACGAACAGGTAAACAAAAGATCTAGGGGAAGAGTATACGCACAAAAAGCTTTATCGTTTAAAGATGTAGAAATTCCAACCCTGTATAAAATATATCTAGCGTATTTAAATCTGTGATATTGTTTGACATATTCGAATCGAATAAAGACATACATACATAATATGCACTAAGTTATTTGTTTTTGATAAGTAGGTACAGTTATTGACGTTACAATTAATCTCAATTTCAACGACCTTCACTTCCAGCGATGTATGTAAGTAAAATAAAAGAAACTATGAGGTTTATATTGGAGTGACCTATGCATTACCAAGGAGATAACCTGCAATCTGCAGCAAGTTAAACAAATTCAATTGTTTAAAAATAACGCATATCTGTGGAAACAAAGGAACTGTGACGCAAAATAAATATTACAAATTAAACTTCAAACATATGTATGTACAAAGTAAAATAAAACAGCACAAACCTTAAGAAAACATTGAGAGTTAATTTAAAAAGGCGAGTGCATTGACATGTCTAATTTGTTATAACGTGTCACAAATAGGCAACACATATGTACATATACATATTACGTACAGTATAATATAAAATACACATACAGTTGGTATGCAAATGTATTCATCCGACTAACTGTCCTAACGAAATATGAAAATAAATGAAGTTTGAAGGGGTTTTTTTATGGAAAAAATAGTGGCAGACACCGCAGACTGGCAGTATGACGGTAATTCGCAAACCAGCATGGAAGAATTTCTCAAAACTGCTGTAAAATAGTATAAAATGGGTAAAAATTGAAAAAAATCTCTGTCGCTTGACAAGTATGTTTCCTAACGACCGCACAAACGTTACATACTGCTCGCAGACATTCCCCTCCTCCCCCCAAAACCACCCCGAAAGTGGTAACATGGAAAATGATTACAGTATATTAAAGTCGATAAACATTATTTCTATCGACTTTTTGATTATTTAAACGCGCTATATCCAATCTTTTTAGATGTGAGCAATAAGTAGTAGTATTTTTTTAAGTTTCCTGTTTACAGTCCTGCTGAATTTGATAGTACATTTTAAGAAAAAGAACATCCAAAATCTCCAAAACGACTAGATTTAAGTATAATGAAGGTTATGGTACCTACACGTTTTCAACTCAATATTTTGTGCCCTTTCGAAGTTTGTAAAAATATACAAAGTGTTCAAACTTAAGTCGGCACTATTGCTAATTTTTTTGTTACACGTTATAAGTTATATTGTTATATAACTGTATTGTGTGGAAATTAATGATTAAAAGAACAATTTATGTAAAGTAGTAAATTTTTTACATCCTTTTTACTGTTTGGTTTTCTACAAACCAATGCTCTATGCGGAAAGTATTAAATTTACTTTCATTACACCATAAGGCCTTGTCCCAGAATTCAGTATCGCGATGTGATGGGACAGTATTCGTTTGTAGAAAACCAAACAGTAAAATGCAAAATAAGAACAAAAAAAAAAAACTCTAAATTATCTTAAAGTATATGAATACCATTTTTTAATTTAATTGAAGAGGCTTCATCAGCTAAGTATGAAACATCTGAACATTCTGAAGTAAAAGTAGCGGTAAAAAAAACAATGCTTACACAGTAACTCAACGTAATTAAAACAAACTCACCACATATTTGAAGGGTTCAGTGGAAAAGTTGGCTCTACCTCAAATTTAAATGTTTAAATTTTATGGTTTACGCAATATTTTTTAATTAGTGTAAAAAAATTATGTACTGAATCTGTAATACAGTATTATTATTCTAGTTAAAATCCCCAAAAAAGCCTTAAAACAGTACGACGTTCGACGTTCGTACTAAGAGTTTACTTAATTGTTTGTTTTTTATTTATGATGTTCTATATCTTCATTGGGGTTAGACCCCCTGGATTTTTTTTTTCGAATTATTGATGGGAAAAATGGTTAACGATTATTTTTAATCTAATTTGTGAAACAACTATGTCGCTCCGAAATGTTCGAAAATACCGCTCTACTGCGGTATTTTTAGTATCATACACAGTATCTGCGGCCCGATCGATAATTTGGAAATGATGATATATGGTCCTGGTATAGCAGACTATAGGTAAAAAAATTAACATGCCTGTATTTTGAAAATTTCATGAAGTAAACACGTCTTGAAACTTTAAACGCGTTTTCTTCGAAAAACAGGTTTTTCAAACTGGTGGGCAGTATAACTCGGGCAATTTTTATCCGATCGACTTGAAATTTTGACTGTAGCTTCTTAGATAAATTATCTAAAGCGGTACACATGATTTTTTGGATAGGTTAAAAATTACGGTTTTTATAAACAAATTAATATCGTTTTTTTCGTAAAATTTGATTTTCTTTTTTCAAACTGCTGGCATTTTACGAAAAATCAATATTTTACAATAATCTTGTGTACCACTTCAGAAAAATGTAGATAATGAAACAAAATTTTTGTTTGTTCTAGTAGCTGTTAAAAAAATTGCTGTTGCCCACCGATGGTCAACAAAAAAAAGCGTATGTGTTCGATGTGTATTTATGACGCCATTTTGTATTTTTTGTACCTCATTATGTACTTAATAAAGTCCTAAAATGAATTTTTGATCGCTTTATTAGCAGAGCAGAAAAAAAATTCCCAAATAATGCCTTGATTTTTCGCACTCCAGAGGGGTCTAACCCCTTAATGAACTGAAAAAAAACATTATTTTGTTTCTTAATAAGTATTTATATGATATGTTTCGCCAACAATCAAGTCATTGCCGTCCTGTGCGTCGTCCACCTATGTATTATTACGTTTCGCAAGTCGCGACGAGAAGCCAGTTGCGCGATTTGATTAACCCATTAACGTCCAAACGGACACAATTCTTCGTCCTTTTTGGAGCGTCAATCTCGAAGGGAAATTAATGAATTCACTCAATAAAAACCACTTATCCTAATGTTTTCGGATGTGATCTTTCGATTTCCGGGGATTCAGAATTGCGATTAAATGCTCTAGAAAAAAAATTGGCTGACTTTATGGAGAAAAGTACTGAAAATTTGGGGATTATTTTTTTTATATATTTTTTTTTAGTCCAAAAAGTACTGTAACCTACTTCGGATAGTGGAGGGAAGTGGAGGCAATAGGTGGAGTTGATGATAGAATTTTTTTGCCGACCTCAACTGACTCTAATCTTTTCAAAATGGCGGATATTGCATAAAATCTCATGAAATATGAATTTTTCTCTAGTATTAACGAGAAAATAATGTTATTGTGAGTTTTTTTTGATCCACAGTCATTTTCCTCAATCAAATAATACTACAGAATATATTTGACAAAATTTTCAATTTTCAATGATGGCGGATTCAAAATGGCGGCCGGATTTCTCAAGAAATGGTGCGTTTTTCATTATAAAAAGTAAATAGGAGTTTGTAGTTATACTTTTCCTATGTCATTTCATGTTTTAGTAACATTATGAGTTATTCCTGTAAAAAAAGTCTGAAATCCAAGATGGCGGATTCAGTATGGCGGACATAATTCTTGAAAATTCAAAATTTGAAATCCCCCGGAAATCGAAAGATCACATCCGAAAACATTAGGATAAGTGGTTTTTATTGAGTGAATTCATTAATTTCCCTTCGAGATTGACGCTCCAAAAAGGACGAAGAATTGTGTCCGTTTAATGGGTTAATATAGTCCTGTGTCAGCTTCTGCTGTCATACAACCTCCACTGCATGCAATACATTTTTATAAATTGTAACGGTTGATTGCTTTTGTTACTAGTATTACTTTCGTGTATTATACTTATGACGCGTCACTACTTGTGACAATCGTGAAAGAAAAATATTGCTGGACGGGGATCGGAGAAGAAAAACAACTTACCATTCTGTCCCTCTCGTCCTCGACCTGCAGGATGAGATCGCTGAAGTTGTTCAGCGACGCGCAAATGACCTGTTCGTCGTCCGTTTGGGTGCCACCCACGCACTCGAAGGTGAACCCCCTTCAGACATTTCGCGAACGATCTTTGAGCGGTGCCCAGCTCTGAAAAAAAGAAAATAGCACCATCAACTATTATAGCATGTTATAGTAACGTCAGAAAACTATTGTATGAGAAAACATCTGCCACCTTCACCCTTACGAGGAAGGTACTCGGACCCAAACTCTCCGATTAATGATTTTTATATATGTTGTACAACATATATAAAAATAAGAGATACGTTTGTTTTTATGTGCCGAAAAACATTCTAAGGGGGTGAAAATAACCCCTAAAGTTTACCCCCAAAAACACATTCTTTTAAATATCTCGAATACAATTCAATTTTTTTCGATGAAACAAAATGGACATTGTTCCTTATAAAAAGTACTATTAATCCGTTATGATTTGATTACTAAATGTTGCAACCCCTATTTTTTTGGGGTGAAATGTAATTATGTTTGTAATTTTCGATAATAAAAATTCGCAAATTGTTTGAAAAATAATATTTTTGTATACTTGACGTCAAAATAAAGTTTACGTGTTTCGGCATGTTCCTTAAAAATACCCCCTACTAACACAATTAAATTATTCCAGGCATTAAATTTTCGTGAAAATTGGTATACGGGGGGTTTTCGAGGATGCTGATCACAAATCTGTAGTCGGATTCTGTGAATTCAAAATGGCGGATTCAATATGGCCGACCAATTTTTTTCAAAAACCTGAAATTTTCTTAATGCGACTAAATTTTTCTTTATTTATGCAACTAAAATCTTTAATAAGCGACTTTTTGCGATTAAAATATTTAATAAACACGTCCCTAAACCTAATTACGAATATAATTGCCCCGGTCGACAGCTCCAGTCACTCGGGCACGTACAGGGTGTTCTTTTAGTTTTCGGCTGAAGGGTCCCATCGAGTATTCTACATTCGCAATAGTCTTATAAATTTTTAGATACGTCTCCGTAATGCTCACTGAACAACGTTGAGAATACGATTAACCGGTCTGCCTACTGCGAACGATGCGCAGTAGACAATGCGCCTACTTATGATTTTGTCTAGAGGTTTTGCTGGTTCTCCTTATGGCGGCACTTCACTTGGCGTAGCGTATTCGTATATTTGTTGTATTTGCCCAAAAAACGGCGATGTGTAGAGAAGCTATTCGCTATATTTGCTTTATTTGTACAAATAACGCGAATAGCGCTAACAGCAAATACGCGTTTCCGTCCACTTGTCGGTTTTCACCACTCGTTTCGTTGGATTTTTTTTTAACTAAAAATAAAGTCAGCAACAATTGGTTGTAAAAATAAAGTTAATTAACCTTTAGACAGATAACTTTTTGTACATGGACATAAGTCAGGATGACCTTTCAAAATGATGAACGATTGTATTTCACTAAAATATCAACAAAACAATACAATACAATACAATACAATACAATACAATACAATACAATACAATACAATAATAAAAGTAGTAGTATTTTCCTAATGAAAAAAAAGTTACTTATCATGCGGGTGTATTAAATCGCCTATATTTTTAATAAGCCATATTGTAACATTTGTGTGAAAATAAACAAATCAAAATTTACTTTTATACTTATTAATTTGTTTAAAGAGGTCGTAAGCAATTCATATTCTATTTTATTATTTATATAAAAAGAAAATAAGTTGATCAATCGACATGAAACTTGGTAGGTTTATTAAATAAGATTAATAAAACACAAAAAAAATTTTCATGAAATTTCCCGTCCTTACAACGATCGCTATTTTCATTCTTATCAACATTTTTCCAATTACCCTACGTCACGTCACGAAATAAAAATCTATTTTTTCGACAATATCCACTTTGGATGAATCAGATAGGTCAAAAATTATCTGGACAAAGCTGTCAACGCGGCAACAACTCTTTAATTTTCGTACTTTCTTGCGAAATGGAAATTTTTTCACGTTTTACATGCCATATTGACACATCGTTTTTGTATCAATCGAGTGGTTAAGAATTTAACAGGAAACCTTGGAAATTGAAACATAACAAAATTAAGAAAATTTCAGGTTTTTGAAAATAATTGGTCGGCCACATTGGATCCGCCATTTTAAATTCAAAGAATCAGACTACAGATTTGTAATTAGCACCCTCGAAAACACCCGTATACCAATCTTCACGAAAATATAATGCCTGGAATAATTTAATTGTGTTAGGGGTGGTTCACCCCTTTTGGGGGTATTTTTAAGGAAAATGCCGAACCACGTAAACTTTATTTTGACGTCAAGTATACAAAAATTTTATTTTTCAAGCAATTTGCGAATTTTTATTATCGAAAATTACAAAAAAAACATTTCACCCCTAAAACATAGGGGTTGCAACATTTAATAATCAAATCATAACGAATTAATAGTACTTTTTATAAGGAACAATGTCCATTTTGTTTCATCGAAAAAATTGAATTGAATTCGAGATATTTAAAAAATGTGTTTTGGGGGTAAACTTTAGGAGTTATTTTCATCAGTTTTTCGGCACATAAAAAATACGTGTCTCTTATTTTTTCATGTTCTACAACATATATAAAAATCATTGAAATCGGAGAGTTCGGGTCCGAGTACCTTCCTTGTTAGTTTAACTTTGATGTTTTTCGAAATTGTTTCATATGCTACCTATTTTTTAAATACATTTGTAGTGTAGATAAGTTGTTTTACTTATCATCCCTACGCGTAGATTTTGAAGAAGTGATTTCCGTTAACTTAATACAGTTTTTATGTGACTGATCGCTAAAGTCCGTCTTTGATCGATGCGAGGAACATTTTCGTAAGCATTAGTTCATTGATTCACTTTTAGTATGTTTAATATGATAAGGTGAGTGGTTAAACACTGGGAGAATTATAAAGGATATGGAATTGAAAATTTGTATCTGGGGATTTTAAGGATGCTCTACAGATATAAACTAAATGGCTTGACTTTCTGGCAATTCCAGATATATCGGAAGTGAATATTAACTTCATTATTTTAAATGGCATGCTAATTTTTGCCTTAAAAAAATTAAAATCGAAATTGTAAGGTGTACAAAAAAAAAACTAATAATTTTCGCCTCGGTAAAATGTTATGGTTATTCTTTTACCATATAAGTATGCAAGGCTGACCTTACTATTAATAATTTTAGACATACGGAAAAATTTAGAGGGTGCTCAAAATGGAGCGTCAAACTTGAACAATTTTGTGCGTTATTAAGTCATTTATGTATTTTTAATTATGTGTCGTTTAATAGTATCTTTCTGTATAAATAATGTTTCAGGGATCTCCAAAAAATGTGTTCAATTTCCAAATTAGTCCGGACTATGTATTGGTTTACAAGGAAACACAAGCAGTAACAATAACCTAAGGATAATCATTTACATATAAAGAAATATACGAGACATATATTGTTTGTCAAATGCTTATCGATGACTAAAAATGTGTTATAATATGTACATAATGAGAAAATCTGCATGATCGTTAATCTGAATTTGAGAAATCGTTTACAAAGCTGTAGACGTATGTAAATGGATACCATTTTGAGTGGTGATATTTTAGTGTATGTACCGCTATACAGAAGATACATAGATCTTTAATTGTAGTTTCATATGGGGGGGGGGGGGATTCATCATATATTTTTTAGTTAACTTAATACAAAAAAAAAAAGACAAACTTGATAAAAAACACAGTACAACCTCAATAATTCGAACTAATTATTGCAAAGGGTTATTCGGGCTATCGATTTGTTCGGATTATTAAAAAGTAGTTACTGTTACGTCAAACAGAAATACATATATATGTACATATTGTACATATGTATGTTATACACAAGTTTTATTTCTCAACCAAAACAAGAACACAAAAAAAAACTCTAAATTATATTAAAGTAGGTATACAACGTCCTTCATAATGTGTGGATTACATGCACAAAAACACGCGCAATACAAAAAAAATTTTCTTGAAAATTATTCCCATTATTAGGTACCCAATTTTAGGAAATTCTGCAAAAGCTCAAAATCAGGAAAACCGCGAGACTTTGTACAGGGGTAAAAAAATGTACAAATTGTCCCTTTTGGCCTACATCACAGTGGTGGTGCGTGATATTTCAGTTAGCCATATCTTGAAAACGACGCATGGACCCACTTCACTTTTTTAGGTGATGACTATACATCTCTTACAAAAAGGATTTATAGTTGAAAAAACGTCAGCAAAGTTTTGCGAAAAAATTTTTAAAAATGCTGGAGCACTCCTGGGTTCTCAGTAGCTCTGTGGAATATTTGCAGTATTTTTTTTCATAATCTAGAAATAAATATAAGGAGAAGTTTTTCGATTTGTTACAAAATATTTTTGTTTCAAAAAGTTATGGCCATTTTAATTTTGGGAAACAAAATGTTCCTATAAAATTAAAAATTAAAATGGCCATAACTTTTTGAAACAAAAATATTTTGTAACAAATCGAAAAACGTCTTATATTTGTTTCTAGATTATGAAAAAAATATACTGCAAATATTCCACAGAGCGTTACTGAGAACCCAGGAGTGCTCCAGTGTTTTTGAAAATTTTTTCGCAAACTTTGCTGACGGTTTTTTCACTATAAATCCTTTCTATAAGAGGTGTATAGTCATCACCTAAAAGTGAAGTGGGTCCCATGCGTCGTTTTCAAGATATGGCTAACTGAAATATCACGCACCGCCACTGCTACATCATATTTTCCATGTAGACATCCACCCTCATAACACCCTGTACAATCAACAACCCTGTACATACATACACATCTACATTAGTTCATCCGATAATAGATTATAAGGTGTATCAATCAACAAGTGCGACGATGCAACAAATAAATATATGTATGTATGTATTAACTTAATTTAAAACAGTCAGGCACGCGTTTGTTCTACAAAACAAACAGCAATTAAAACGCGAAGGTCAGCCTAGAAGAAATCCGTTGTTATTGTCTTTAATTATAATAAATAAGTTGGTCGCGCTACTAACGCACTGAGTCACCCGGTAAACAGCTGGTCGCACGTTTCGGAATCCTCAAGGTGGCCGGTCCGCGTCTTTTAACGCGTTCGCAGGTGACACTGGCATCGCGCAGCTAACGGTGTCATTGGCATGTGCGACGGCGATAACGCTTTTTTCCATTCTCTTCGTCGCGATAAAACAAACTGGAGTGAGGACCCTGCGACCTCCGACACGAATAATCTAAAAACGATTTTAGAAACACGTTTCGAAAAGCTTAAATTTCCGACCTGTTTATTACAGATAACCTACCTCGGTCGGTTTCCCCTGGGATTGAATTTTAAGAAAATGTATGAAAGTAAGGTTATTGAAAAGAGCTGGTGGGTTGATAAGACCATTTTTTGGACCAAAGTCGATATGGCTGAGAATTGACAAAATAGTTTCTGAAGTTCTGCAAAATATAAGAGATATTTAAGTGACAGTAGGAGTAATTTTCATTTCTCAGCGGAAACGCTAGAAAACATTCACCCATTCCTGCTACAGAGAGTGGTCTATTCCTGCCTCCTGCAAGCTCAGGCGAGGGGAAAAAATCCATCATGTCCCAAAACCTTTATTACAATGTGACAAGTTTATAATAAGAAAGGCCACTTCCAATGATGTTATGAGTCCCAATCCTGCGATTTTCTTGAAGAGTCTGGTAATTATTACTCCCTTGCTGGTCACTAGGGAGTATGTCTTCACCTTTTCCAGTCTCCAAAGGCGCTTCAGCTGGATTGCTAGGTTTTTAATGTTTTTCTCTCGTTCAGCCTTCTGAATATTGCAGGTAAGTGGCGCTGAAATGTCTATAATGATCCCTCTTCGTTGTTCCTTGTTTATCAGCACAATATCTGGTCGGTTGAGGTCTAAGTGTTCAATCGGTAATAATTAGCCTATCCCAGTTTATTACTGCTAGGGTAGGGTGGTGAAGTGTGCGCGGTTGGTAGGAATGCGCATAGGCATTTTGCAGCCTACGTGATGCTTGTAGCTAACTTCGGCCGTGTTTTCGTTGCTACCCGGCATTGTACTTAGTCCAAATAAATTGGATTGGATTGGCTAAATTTCAAGTGAAAACGAAGCGTCCAGGTAAGATCGACAGTATTTGGCTATTTTGTTAAAATTTTCGCGTTTTTTGCAACTCGTGCCAAAAATTCATTTAATTGGATTTTGACAAAACAGCAAATATTTCGGTTAACCTCAACAATCATCTTTTCCTTCACGCTGTCATAGTTCCGCTACTGTTTGACCGATGGCGGCAGTAGTAGGTTAGGTTACAGCTATGCCTAGTTTGTAAGTGTGCGCACTTTGAAGGTAAGAGTGCGCGCGTACTCTTACACGTCACTTTTTTATTTAGGGTGCCTTTTGTTATTATTAAAGCCGGCTATCAGCGCGGCGGCCCAGTGGCGTGATGCAGGCTTTGTGCATGAGTCACAGCCGGCTGAACGCGCGGCGGGAGATGCGAGTCAGTTTATATTTACCGTTCTAAGCGTTTACTGGAAATCGCGTATTATTTTCATGTATAACGAAAATGTCGACGCCACGGAAAGGTAGAAAGCGACCATTCGCTGACAGAGTGCATAAATTTATGACGCGTACGGTTATGGACCGCCGCCCGGATCTGCCGGCTTTAGTTATTATAGATGTCTAGACGAGGGAGAAAGACGGACAGGCGAAATTATCCGTCTTCCTTAATAGAGGAAGCCAGGAAGATAATTGTAGATTTAAGGAAATATAGGATAGAAAAAAGTTTGGAGATGTGGGTTTTGCAGTGAAATCTACAGAGAGCCAATCCAAGAAGACTGGATAGACTGTGCCACATGCAAGAGGTGGTGGCATGAAAAATGTACGGAATATTTGGGCACTGGCGCTTTTATTTGCGATTTCTGCATTAAGTAATACCTGCGCACACTTACCGACCCTAATGCGCATTCGACGCTTTTTTTTCAAACTAAAGTTGTTCCAAAGACGATGATAATTTTATTTTCGAATACTATGCGAATTTATTTACTGTTAAACAAAGTTAGAAAATAAATTTAAGTTTAATGTTCTAAATATTTTATTTTCCTTAATATGATTAACTTTTTAAAAAACGCGCACACTTACACCACCCTAACCTACTTCTAATTCCAGCACAGTTTCAGGAGTAGGTACATTTGTAGTATGGCGGAGCTGTCGCTAAGCTGCCATATTGAGTGGCAGTTGTTGGTAGACCATCGCTTAAGTTGGTTGTGCCTGCTGAGATTCGAGCTCTGGTAGCGCAGAACACCTATATATATATGCGCATATGTTCTATAGTTTCGCCTGCAGATTGTACAGATCCACATTTCCTACATACATCGGGTGCGTTTTTAAAATGCAAACTGTTGTTCGAATCATATTGCTTGAGAAGAACAACTAGTCGCACAAACATACAACTACAACCTCAAAAAAGCCAGCTCATGTCGCTCACATAGTATTGGCGATAGTTCATCTATCTTAACTTGTTGAACAATTGTATAAAAATTAATTGTTTTATTGGAAATTCGATTTCTTCGCATTTTTTGTTGCAATGTCTAATGAGACGATCAAGCCAAAATAATAACAATTTTTCTCAAATTATCAATATCCGTGGAAAAACTGTAGCTGATGGAGTCCCATTGACTAATGCATTTATGTTGATAATGACCTATTATGACAAACATACGAAAATATGGAGAACCCGTTTATCCAGAATTCATTTTTTCTATAGATCCTACCATTTATGAGTTACTTTAAAATGGCGCTTTTCAGTTTCTTCTGAAAACCGCTGAATATTTTGAAAATCCGAACACGTCATTTTCATGACCCGTACACTTTTTCGCAACTTTTCTCTAATTTAACTGACCTTTTAGAAGTTACCAATACAATCTCCTCGAAATATCAGAATAGCATAGATAAAAGTAATTCTGAAAAGCATTTGCATAGTAAATTACAAGGCAGTCAATATGTATGTATGTACTAGACACTAGACTGTATCAAAAAAATCGACTATTTTTTTTAAATTACTCTGAAAATATTGTTCAGGATGTCGAAAAAATGAGCCTGTGAAATATCAGCTCTTAATTTTAATATTAAGAGGTGACTCATCGCGATTTTCCATTTCCCATTTAATTAACATGGGAAACATTTTTTTTCAAGCTTTGGAATTTTGTAACTCTTCAACCGATTACCAGACTGATAAGACCAAGACATATTGTAGGGAATTGAACGCACTACAAAAAACGTCTCTTATAATTTTCTGATAAATCTAGTCTTTCAAAAGTTATTTAAGATTAAAGTTGGACCCACCAGAATTTTTGAGGTATTTTCACTTTTTGGTGAATCTATCAAACTAATTGCAAAATGTTTGCCTTAAATTATCATTTTTTCAGAGTCTTTTTGAAATTCTGTGTATCCTCAGTCCATTTGATCGGTAGTTTTGGCGAACCGATTATCAGTCTGATATAATCGATTGGAGTTCCACAAAATTCCAGCTTGAAAAAAAAATGTTTCCCATGTTAATTAAATGGGTAATGGAAAATCGCGATGAGTCACCTCTTAATATTAAAATTAAGAGCTGATATTTTCACAGGCTCATTTTTTCGACATCCTGAACAATATTTTCAGAGTAATTTTTGAAAAAAAAAAATAGTCGATTTTTTTTTATACAGTCTAGTATATTAGTAGTTATATATTAGTTTGGACATTACTGAATCATCGGTACATATCCAAACGATAGAATATGGATAAGGTATGGCAGAAAGAGTATATATATATTTGGCCTTATAAAAAGAATATATATATTTGGCCTTACAATCTGTGTGCATTGAACACGAATTATACATACATATGTACCGGGTGGGCAAATTTCGATGTTTTTATAGGGTATCTCGGTAACTGTAAGGGCTATGGAAAAATGAACCCACCTTTCCCGGACCTCTTTTTCGAGATAAATTCATTGGTGAAAACCAGAATTTGCTATATCTTTTCGTTTTCGAGTTGTAAACGAAAATTGGATTTTTTTGAGTTTTCGATTGGTGTCGATAACTCGGTTGTTTGTAAAATTAGAAGAAATCTGTTTGCACGTTCTACAGGCACTTTTTTAAGTAGAATAGGATTTCCTTAACATATTTTTTATATCTTGTGTAGTTTTCGAGTTATGGCATAAACTTCTATTTTTTTAAATGGAAACCATAGTTGGCTATGATTTAGCTAAAAAGAGGATTTTTTTTCTTTACAACGATATATAGTTTGTGGGGTCTATGATGAGTGTTTATGCGGAAACAGTTAAAAACATATGTTTTCTAATAAAGGACAGTATAGTAATTTCAATGATTTTGCACAGTAGGCGCCTGTCATTTTGAAAACAGAACAGTTGGATATTGGGATGTAAATACACAGTTACACATTACTGTTTGATTAATTGTTTATGTTTGGTTTTTGCTTGCATTATAGTTTTAAAGTTTCGATTAAAGAAATTGACAAGGCGCGATGGCGTATCAAAATTACGAAAAGTTTAATATGCTAGAGTGTTTTATTCAAAATGGATATAATTCTGAAGCTGCATCGGAAGCATATTTTAATCGCTACCCTGAAAGGAGACAACCTAATATGTCCATCTTTGGTAGACTAAAAGAAAAACCTCGTTGAATACGGAGGATTTAATAAACCAAGACCAAAAAATTATCGTATTCAAGATGCTGAGGATGTTGCCATAAATGTTGTTGGTATGGTAGTCGTAAATCCTTCAATTTCAAGTAGGCAAATTGAAGCAGAGTCTGGTATATCGCGACGAAGAGCACTTTCAGTTTTAAAAAACACAAATTTAGACCTTATACAATAAGGAAACAACAACAGCTCCTTCCAACTGATCCTGAACGCCGACTGGATTTCTGCAATTGGTACCTACAACAAATTGAGCAAGACCAATTATTTTTTAAAATATCATTTGGACAGATGAAAGCTACGTAAGTAGTGCCGGAATTTTCAACCGACACAACAAACATTATTGGTCTGAAGATAATCCTCATCAGACTGTTGATGTTCAAAATCAAGGACGTTTCGGTTTTAGTGTATGGTGTGCCCTATATAATAACCGCATTTTAGCTTACCAACTTTATGATGACAATTTAAATGGTCAACGGTATTACAATATGATAAACTACCATAGTAGAAGAATTTTTAGACAACTTGCCACTTAACGAAAGACGACATGTATTTTTTCAACAAGACGGGGCACCACCCCATAATACTAATTTAATCTCGGAATTATTAAATACTAATTTTGGGGAGAAATGGATAGGGAACAATGGGCCAGTAAAGTGGCCTCCCTCGGTCGCCAGATCTCTCACCGTTAGATTTCTTTTTTTGGGGAACCATTAAAGACAATTTATACAAAAAGACAAATAATACACTGGTTCAACTGAGAGGAAGTTAGGAAATCTTATAGACTGTCTGAATTCCGTTTCAAATATTCACATCTATAATACAACAAAAAGTGTTTCAAAGCGATGTGAACTGTGCATCGCAAACAACGGACGACAATTTGAAAACTTTAGGTAAATAATCATGCTCGTATTTTTTTTTTAATCTGTCTAGTTTTGTTTTTGTAAAATATATTGTATCGTATTTTTACATACATTATTTGTTACAAATTTGATTGTTAAGTGTGTTAAACTTTCTTGTTATGAATATGTTATAATTAATTATTAATTAGTCACTAATATGTCATAATTAGTTATTTAAGTTTAATATACCATTCATTATATACGACTGTTACTATGTATTTATGTTACTTTTCGCAGGAGTAAATTTCGATAGCAACAGTTATTATTATTAAAACATTGTTGTAACAATGTGTTACTATAGAAACTTACTCTTCCTGCAAAGAAAAAACAAAAGTAAGTATACCTATACAAAAAATTAAAATTTTTAACTGTTTCCGCATAAACACTCATCATAGACCCCACAAACTATATATCGTTGTAAAGAGAAAAAATCCTCTTTTTTAGCTAAATCATAGCCAACTATGGTTTCCATTAAAAAAAAATAGAAGTTTATGCCATAACTCGAAAACTACACAAGATATAAAAAATCTGTTAAGGAAATCCTATTCTACTTAAAAAAGTGCCTGTAGAACGTGCAAACAGATTTCTTCTAATTTTACAAACAACCGAGTTATCGACACCAATCGAAAACTCAAAAAAATCAATTTTCGTTTACAACTCGAAAACGAAAAGATATAGCAAATTCTGGTTTTCACCAATGAATTTATCTCGAAAAAAGAGGTCGGGAAAGGTGGGTTCATTTTTCCATAGCCCTTACAGTTACCGAGATACCCTATAAAAACATCGAAATTTGCCCACCCGGTACAGTGTCAGACAAAAGTTAAGCAACTAAGACAAGTTGTGCATATTTAATGGTATAACACAATAACACGTAAAAATCGGACAAAACATTTATCATATAACAGTAGGTCATATTCTTACAGGAAGTCATGTTTCAACAGAATTATGTTTTTTGCACACTAGTAAGAGATATATCAAATCAACAGTTATGATGGCTGTAAAAGAGGTCACAAAAGTTAAGCAACTTATATTAAATACAATAATATTAATACTCTATTGCATAGCCTTTATGTTTAATGACTTCAGCACACCTTCGGGGCATAGACTCAATCAACTTCTGAATAGTAAGCTGTGGTATCTGTGTCCACTCTCGCGACAAAGCCTCATACAATGCTTCAATATTGAAGTACCTGTTGTTATCCCGAATTCGACGGTTAACAATCTCCCACAGATTCTCAATAGGATTGAGATCTGGGGATTGCGAGGGCCATGAAAGTACTGTAAGTTTGTTGTCCACGAACCATTGTTTAACGATATTTGCAGTGTGCTTTGATCGTTTTCATGTTGGTATATCCAACGGAGATCCAACGGAGAGCCAACAAAATCTATTAAATTAAATTTAGATTTTGATGGTATACAGCGTGTATGGCATCCAAGACGTAAGCGGTTAGACCTCATTATTACCGTCTGTAAAACATGGCGGTGGGAGTGTTCTTGTGTGGGGTTGTTTTTCGGCCAATGGTATGGGACCGCTGCATAAAATAACGGGTATTATGGATCGTTTTCAATACCTGGATATTTTAAAAACACGTTATTTTATCCTTTGCAGAGGAGGAAATGCCTCTCCGTTGGATATACCAACATGAAAACGATCCAAAGCACACTGCAAATATCGTTAAACAATGGTTCGTGGACAACAAACTTACAGTACTTTCATGGCCTCTCTCAATCCTATTGAGAATCTGTGGGAGATTGTTAACCGCCGAATTTGGGATAACAACAGGTACTCCAATATTGAAGCATTGTATGTGGCTTTGTCGCGAGAGTGGACACAGACACCACAGCTTACTATTCAGAAGTTGATTGAGTCTATGCCTCGAAGGTGTGCTGAAGTCATTAAACATAAAGGCTACGCAATAGACTATTAATATTATTGTATTTAATATAAATTGCTTAACTTTTGTCACCTCGTTTACAGCCATCATAACTGTTGATTTGATATATCTCTTACTAGTGTGCAAATAAAATAATTCTTGTTGAACCATGACTTCCTGTAAGAATATGACCTACTGTTATATTATAAATGTTTTGTTCGATTTTTACATTTGATTGTGTTATACCATTAAATATGCATAACTTGTCTTAGTTGCTTAACTTTTGTCTGACACTGTATATGAAAAGTGAAAAAATATTCTAAAGTAATCTAAAATTGAGACGTTAATCAGTAAATCATCAACTTAAAGTATCTATGTATGTATTATACATGCAATAGTTGTACACTGGTTTATGTTTAAAAAATTGTAGTTAATAAAGGTTCCGCGTGTTACGTCCACTACATTGAAGTCGAGATAAGAACTCGCCCGTCGACTAACTGATATAAACAAACGACGATTGTGGACCCGGGGCAGAATGGAATGCCTGTCCATGGGGAGTAATCAAATAACGACACCCATTAAGCCATTATATCATGAAATATTTCAGTGACAGCGTAAGTAGAGGGTATGACGAATGATGCACGATTATTCATATTTAAATGAGGCATAGCGGGAGTACAAGTATTAACTATTCTTACTCAATGGATGTATACATCCTACACTTACAGACGGTAGTAATGTTAACGACTTCCTTGTCCTAAACAAGAAAGGTCGATTTTAATTTTAGGTACAATTTCAAAACTAATTGAACTCAGAAGATGAGATCAGAAGGCTAAATTAGACAAAATATCAGGGAAAAAATTAGGATTTCATTAAACTAGAATTAAGACCATTTAAAATGTTTAGCAATTTAAAATGCGTTAGTAACACCAATACATAGGAAAGATGATCATCTCTCTTATTTTTCTTTGCCTTGTTGTTTTGCCTTCCGCTATGTTCCCCTTACCTATTCCCTCAATTGAGGAGCTAAAACGATGCAAGCACAACGTGACGAGGTAAGCTGCTTATAATTTCGATAATGTATTAGACGTTATTTAACGCAGGTTCGGACGCAACTCAGCATATGTCAGTATGTATACTCCATGCGCTGAGATGTGTCGAATTTGCGTTAAATAACGCCTAATATGTTTATCGAAATTATAAGCAGCTAACCTCGTCAGCGTTGAAAATGGAGCTGCATCGTTCTTGCAGCAGGCTCCTCAATTGCTAATTATACCTAGTCCTTCTATTTTGAATTGAAAATGATAAATGCGCCTGGGAACAAAAAAGCGGTGCAACTTTATGATTCCATGGGCGTGCATATATCTTTTATAAATTCGAAAATTGTGAAATATTTTTTTTCATTCAAATCGATATAGGATATTAAAATTAGCCTGCATACAAACCTCTTAATATTTGTAATATAATTTGCTGTAAATAATGCTTCATTTAGCCAGACAATCTCAAAAAATTGTCTGTGTTAATAAACCTAGCTGAAATACACGTCACTGGCGCCTTAAACACGTAGAATTTCTAAAGTAGTAAATCATTTTAACGACGTCGTAAAAAAATTATGTCACAGTGGACCGAATAAATATTTGGCATGTATTACATATAAAGCAATCCAATAGTATAATGGTCGGCATTCGCTGGTGCATTCGCGGCATCGCATTGCCGGCTCTTCAAAATTTTCTTAAGTATAGTAAAATACATAAAGTTGTTTTAATTTGTGATTATTTTTTCCAGCAATTTTAAACGCTTTATTATAATGCTAACTAATAAATTTATATCTATGTATTTTTTTTATATTTCCAAAACTAGCTTTCTAAGAACGTCACTAACTAACAGTTTACTGAAGTATGAAGTATACTTGTATAGTGAGCTTAGCAATTTTAGAAAATATGTCTTTGACAACCTTGCTTTTTTCTAATTATTTTCAATTTAGAATGGAAATACAGTACATTAAGTTCATCATGTACCGGGTCTGAAGTGTCGAAACGGTCGAATATATCGAGAAATTCACTTTGAATTGAGGCACATACATATTTAATAAATAGTTTTAAAAAAGTTAACCATTGATATGAAATTTGAACATCCTTCTCCAACCCCTAGGGATGGGATAGGAATAACTTTAAAATCCCAAATCTTTTTTTTACTGCAGATTTGAACTGTCCAGAAAAACTACGTTAGTTTGACCTAACATTCTTGTAATTTTCTTTTACAGATGGCGCTACAATGACTAACAGTCGAGGATATATACGTATAAACGTCTTGAAATTGTATAATATCTAGAGAAATACACGTTGGATCGAAAATAAAACAAATCGTGGGGTCAGGAGTAACTACAAAGAGCTTAAATGGAAACCCACTGTTTTTATTGCATGATTAGATTTGACATGTAGGTTTTAATTGAAACTACTTTTAGCGTAACCCAGGAACAACGACGTATACGCAGTAGGTTTAAGTGTTCCCTTGGGATGGTTGTTTTAGATGAGCCCCCTCATCATCCACCACCCATTTTACTTCACCATTCAAGCAAAAATGTTCAAATTGCTGATCTCCAGGTACTTGACAGTGTCTAAATCGTACATATGGAATTTCCATTCTAAATTGAAAATAGGTAGGTACTTATACGAGGTAGGATAAGGATATATCAGTTTACTAACACTTTGTATGGAACTAAATACGCTTTCTATACTGATCTGTTACCCGTATATGCCGTATCGTAATCAACGTTGACTTGACAAGGCATGTCAACGTGAGAAGTGGGCGGAATCTACACTCCATTGGTCATGGTCGCTACTTTGGTAGGGGGAAATATGCCACCAGACATTCGACCCAGTCGACCCAGTTGATTATGTTGGCGGTAAAACACGGGTTATAAATAACGCTATCTTTGACCGACTGCATACAAAAACGTTGTTTTGATGTCTTATATTCTGTGCGCCTACAATAACGACGAAGTGGGTTTTTAAAAGGTTTAAATTATACAAACTTTTATTTTATTTGCGTCATAATTCAATCATTAAAAAATCGATATTTTTAATCAACACCTCTTTCATAAACATGGCTTTCTGGAGGCCTTTCGAAACGGATGAACATAACGTAGCTTCAGATATAACCAGCGAAACTGTCGAGTACGATGAATTTAAATATGAAGACCTACATTGTCAAAGTCAGCGTATTATTTTAAACATATATGAATGCCTAAAAGCGACGTTAATTACTTATTATGTATCCCTAAAAGTTATTATTCGAGCACGCCCATGGAATCATAAAGTTGCACCGCTTTTTTTGTTCCCCAGGCGTATGTACCATTTTCAATTCAAAATAGATGGACTATACATGGATTAATTACTCTCTGTTTCTGGTGTTATCGTATCACAACATTCTATTATCATTTGTTTTAATTAATCGATGGCTGCACGTTTTATTTCGCACACTTTGCTTTTCAAGTAGCTCCAGCAGAAATTATCTCGAGGAGTTAGATCAGGTGACCTTGGTGGCCACTCAATCGGACACCTACCAATCTAACGCCTAAATAAATTCAATAAATTTATGACATAATTTCGTGTCACACTTAATTCGTCTAGCGGCTTTCAAATTCGATATTTTGCTTAACTTTGATATTATAGAAAGAAACATATTGTATATTTTTTGTTCAAGTTTCATAAGGAGGTTTTTAGGAGCCCTTGAGGATTAAGGCTATGGATTCCAATTTTAAATAGAAAAATCGCTAAATTGTCATTTAATTTTGGGAGCATGAAGCGCCGGTATGATAAGAAGCACTTTTCGATGCCTTTTAAAACAAAACAAAAAATCGATTACCTTGATGAGGAAATCGAAAGGAGGATTTGTATATACATATAAGTAGACAGATACCCTGTATAAATAATGGAACCATTACAAATTGCACAGAGATTTTAGGATAGTTATTTTATTACGGGTTTGATTTAAAAGGAACTTTCTAAAAGAATTTGAACATTACATTTATATATAAAATTTAGACATAAAAATAAACTTGATGTCCAAAAATCATTTTTCTCCACCAGAAAAATACTTTCTATATTCCAGAGAAACCTTTATAAATTCTTATATTACGTACATGGTATCTAAGGAGAAACGAAAATAGAACTACTCCAATTACACTAGGCAGAATGCCACTCTAATCCCAACGAGAGCATCATTTATAATGATAAATTGGCGTATCACTAAACTTGACAAGGCTGTAAGTCATAATTTACAATAAAGTATTAAACTATTCGGCTTCACGTTTTGATGAGGAATTTTTTTTAGAACAATAATCGCATAAAATATGGACACTTTTAGGGTTTATTTAATATCTCGTAATGTACAGGATCTCGTAAAACTACGGGTTTAGTTTACATACAGGGTGAGTTTTTTCGATGGTTAGTGTAGGAATTTCGAATGACTACCTTAATTCGTGTGTTAAAAGGAAAAAAAATCATGTTAAGTATCATATCGTTGAAAATATTACAAAAATATATTTTTTATGAGCCTCAAATCTGGCTATGAACGAGAGAGATAGATAGAATAGTGGTCATGTCGAAGCTTTTCGGTTATGTCAAACTTTTTGACAAGTGACTTTTTGAGTCACAATTGTAAAATAAATAATGGCTGGCATATGTAACAGCTTTGACAATTAAATAAGGTAAAATTAAATAACAATTAAATACATTTAAGACAGAATAGAAATACGTCATTTTTTAACCGGCCAACTTTGATGACGTTTTTTTTTTGGATGGCTCGATGTGATTACTAGGGTCGGGAAATGTGCGCCATAACTATGATAATTAACGTACAAGATAAACCATATTTTTTTTAGCGCTTCCCGTGACGTACGGCACCGACTCTTCCCGATAACGCTCTAGAACCCGCGTATGCGCAGTAGTAAGCCATATCGGCGCGGGAGAGCAGGATAGTCTAACGCAGTTTAACACGCGTGACAGCAAACTTTCCGAACCCTAGTCATAACTTCAATATGACATACGACAGAAAACATTGACTAGTGTATCTTATTCAGACTACAATTAGCTGACAACAACTTTACTTATTCACATATTTTGTGTAACGCAAATAATAACAGACATTTGCATTTCAATTGCTCTAAAAAAACTGCAAATCTTTTCCTATTTAACGGTCTCTTTAATTATGTTAATTTTCGGGATTCCTATACCAAACATCGAAAAAAACTCACCCTGAATAAGTAGATTTTTTTATTGCGGTCATATAAATTAAATTACATTAAAGAGTATGGTGGTTCTAGTATCGACATGTTTGAAATAAATCAGCTATCGTGTGAAATTAAATTTATTTTAGTCTACTTTGATTTACTAGACTACGATTATAAAATTCTGGTTTATTTGTACGCGAATGCCAGTCCTACACATAAATGGTTCCAAAACTTAGATTGCACACTGTTAGAAAACACATAGTAATGTACATTATGTATGTACATGTATGTATTTCAAATATCTCGTTATTATGATCAATATCAATATTTAAAATAATATTAGCGAATAGGGTGCCATTATAATAATAATAATAGCGAGCACAATATTCTTGCGCAATTGCTCCTACAGGTAAGACTGAACAGTTTCTGTTCATGAAATGTTTTCATTAATACATATGATGGACAAGGCCAAATATTATTGGAGGGGTACTGTGCGCCTTTTTGTAAGACAATTATTACCCTTTTCAGTCACACTGTCCTCCTACAAGGACGCCATTTTTTAACGAGTCTTATGATCTTGAAATAGCAAATTGAAGACTTAATGCATATTGTAGCTATGAAAGGACATGCATATACCGGTTAGGAAAGTGTAAGATTTCAAAGCCGAGCATTAATAAATAAGAAAAGAATAAACTCTTCAAATAAAGGGAACTGACAGAAATATTATATCCTTAGTTGCCAGACTGATATGTCGTTTTAAAACTGTTATAATTTATTCTTTGTCTCTTCTCTTTTATTGTCTGTCTCTGTGTTTACATCAATAGGGAACCAATAAAATTATGTAGCGGGACGCCCCGCCCATAAATTATAATGCGCACGTGTGAATTGAACTCTTGTCTAGACTCTAAAGTACAATAACCGAAATAAGGAATCAGTTTAGCCGTGTCTGCGTAAATAGAATGTGTGGTTTCAACAAGACGGCTGCACGGCCCACAACAGCCGACAAGTGACAAATTTCTTGGAAACCACATTTCCTGGGCGACTTATTAGTACTACGGGCACAATTAAATGGCCACCCAGATCCCCCGATTTATCGCCCAACGACTTCTTCCTTTGGGGATATTTAAAACAAACTATTTACGGACATGAACATGAAAGCACGAAATTTAAATGATTTACGGGTCAGAATTGTACAAGTCCTAAATAATATTTCCCCTGAAGTGTTAGAACGCGTAAGAACTGAGTTTTACCATAGACTAGGTTTTTGCGAAGCACAAAGGGGACATTTTTGAACCACTTATTCAATAGGCATTTTTTTCTTTCTTTCGTATTATAACCGGGTTGATTTATTTTTTTTTATTTTTTTATTTTTTATAGAACTTCAATTTTTATTTTTCTTGCAGACCGGTTAATTAAGGAATACAAATATTTGAAAAATAAATACAATTATGTTCGTACACTTCTTTAAGTGTATGGGGTAATTGTAAAAGAATTACGTAAGAATTTCGTTTCATACGGCTAAGTATAGTAAAAGATAGAAACGAATAAACTCTGACAGATAGAGAACTGACAGAGAAATATTATATCCATAGTTGCCACTGACATGTCATTTTAAAACTTTTATGAGCGTTATTCTCTGTCTTTTTGTGATAGGGGTAGCAATAAAATATGTAGGCGGGACGCCCCGCCCATAAATTATAATGCGCACGTGTGAATTGAATTATTATATCGTTATTGGTCTACGGAAAATAAGCACTTGAGTATTCTTGCGCGTACGCAGTATCCCGAGATGTTAAATGTTTGGGTTGTATTTTAGGCGATTCCATCGTTGGGCTATTTTTTAATAAACGGTTCCTTAAATGCCAATAAATATTTAACAAATAAAGCAAACTGTTTACGGACATGAACATGAAAGACCACGAAATTTAAATGATTTTCGGGCCAGAATTGTACAAGTCCTAAATAATATTTCCCCTGAAGTGTTAGAACTAGTGCTGTAAGAATACGTATTAAAAATTCCGTTCAATCCGAATATCAAACTATTACGTATTAATCCGAATAGTTGCCAACCGCAATACGGAATCGAAATTATTACGAACGCTGTCAAATGCCGGAAGACAGCGTGGATATCGTATCCGACAAAGTCTCGGACGAAGTAAAATAATACGTAATAGTACGATGATACGAACACGAACGAGGTCCGAGGAATACGGAATTATTACGGATTATGATGCGATGCCGTGCCGTGTCCCGTGACATTGCGTATAGAAGGTCCTATCCGTATTCCGTAAGCCAAAAAAAGCACGTATGAAAATTAACACGTATTAGTGAATTCATCCGAATACTTTAGTACAATTACGTATTATCCGAATATTAAAATCATCCGAATATTTTATAACACCGGACTCTACCTATGTACCCACGGGCTTTTGGGGTCGCTGATTCCGATGCCGAGCCGGTTAAGCTCAATCACGTCAGTTTGAAGGTCATTTGAAGGCCAAACTAAGAAAAGGTGGTTGAAAAAATCTGAAAAAAATTCATACATCACTTATCTTTAAAAGGCATCCAGAAATCATTTCAAGGTCATTCTTAGGTAATTTCAAAGTTAATTAGAGAAAAACAGAGAAGCTGTCATAAACCTGAAAAAAACTATATACAGGGTTTTGGGGTCGTGGGTCCGGATGCCGAGGTCGGTTGACCTCTATCACCCCATGTTCAAGGTCGTTTGAAGGTTAAAGTAATAATAGGTGAAAAAAATTGGAAAAATTTATAAACAATCACCTGCCTAGTTATTGTCTGTTTATCGGTTTATCTTCTCCTCTGTTGTTTCTCTAATTAACCTTGAAATGACCTATGAGTGCCTTGAAATGACCTCTGAATGCCTTTAAGAGTAAGCGAACACCGGATTCGGACTCAGCGATCCCAAAAACCCATGTACGAATTTTACAGATTTTTTCAACCTACTTTTCTTAATTTGACCTTCAAATGACCTTGAAACTGACGTGATAGAGCTTAACCGACTCGGCATCGGAATCAGCGACGCCAAAAAAACCCCTGGGTACCTAGGTAGAGTCCGGTGTTTTTTTTTCAAACTAAATGTTGACCTATGTTATTTACTCAATTTTCGACATTGTTAATACCCTCGACGTATTGTTGATGTGTCGAGGTCTACGCCCATTTCTGTTCCAAACTTCTTTAGCCGGTTAAACTATACCAAACACTTCTTTTCAAATGCGTTTCAATCCGGACGGCTCTGTATGGCAAGTTCAAAAAACACAAACAAACCGCAAACAATTTATTTAATTGTTTAATTAATTTTTTCTTTAATTTAATTTAATTTTTTACTTTTCTCTTGCTACCTATCCTGTTCAACGCAGATCTTTTGTGTACAATTTGCGCAATATTACTTTATACAAATCGGCGTTCCGGTTACTTTCGACAATTAAGTGCGGGGGTTTAATGCCTCCCCCGAGGTTTCCCGTGGGGCGAGCAAAAAAACATGCCCACGCTGCGGGACTGCTCGCAATTAGACTTCTTGAAAACGAAAAAAAAAAAAGTTAAATTCTCGAACATCCGTCTCCGTAGCGCGACGGCGAACAGCGAAAACTAATCGGATAATGAGGGAAAGCGAAGAGAGAAGAGTGCCTTTGTGTGGGGGCTTAAGGTTCACTCACCCCCTGTGTGCGTAGGGAATCGATAGGGCTGCCGGGGTATAAAACACGGAGAAGTGGGTACGCGATACGGCGGATCCGAGATAAGATGGAAATTGCGCGGAAAGAGTGGAGAGAAAGAGCCACTGGCAATTACTGCGATCACGTGGACACTAACGCGCGCCAACAATAATTGAGTTATCGCACGATTATGTTTCTCCGATTTTTTTATGCATATTTTTTCCATAACGACAAAAAAAGCTGCCCGAAGAATCACTACTTCCATATACCGGGTGATTCTCGACAGTGGCTTACCCTCATAATTTTTTTGTTTACAGATATAAAAATCGTGACATTTTAGAATTGGATATTAGACATACCTGTTATATCTGCATTTACTGACATAGTCGTCGTCTTTTTTTTCTTTTACGACCAAAATGGCGCCATTTTCCGAATCTTTAACCTTTAGAGGACGGGCACTGGGGCTTATGATCCCTCTAAGAAAATACATAAAAAATGTATGTTATATCACAGCTTGATCATGGGTTGGGCCAGTATACTGGATTTCCCGCCCGGAAGGGTAACGCTAATGTTAAATTCTTCTACTTTGAAAAATCAATTTTTTCAATTTTAGAAAAAAATGTCCTAGTACGTTTTGATATCGCTCTTCACGATTCTGATTTTAGATATTTCAAATTCAAAATTCAAATTCAACCTTTTCTTTGAGACAGTATACTGGATTTCTCGTTCTCTAAAGGTTAATGGCACGTCATATTTATTTTGACTTGTTCTGATTTAAAATAGAATTCGGAAACGCTCCGTTTACACTGGAATCGACTAAATATTATTTCTTAAGTTGTGAATTCACCTACATGTTTAAAAAAGGGGGCAGAAAATCGGCCTTGGGAAAGGGACCTGACTTTTCCAGAATGGTGAGAACCCTATAGGATAGCGAAACTTTTGATTACTACAGCTGTGTGGGTATCCCAAAGCTCTCATTACCTACAAGTTCAATGTATTCTAAACATTGAACAAAATTGACAAAATGAACAAAACTCCTTATAATTTGTATACGAAATGCGAAAAATTGTATTACCCACTAAAGTGTATTACAATGGTCAATATCGACCATCACAATTATGTGAACCCATGAACTGTGGACACCCTGTAACTCATCCGGTTCATCCTCAATTGCTCCATGTAATTAACGAGTCGACCTTATAATAATATGTATGTACGTACTCGTAATACGTGGGCACCAGTATCAATTATTTTATATAGGAAAATATTGGGTAAGTTTGCGTTGAAATAATACTAGCAATAAAAAAAACGTCACTGATGGTCCTCAATTTCCGATGAAAACAGTCCTCAAATTGGATCGTCGTAGGTGCGTGTGCAAATTAGAAAACGCCGCTTACACAAGCTTCCTCTTGGCAACTTTATCACTCGAATGCGTGGTTAATTAATAACAACGTATCCGAATCCGAATGATGTCAGCCGTACTTAAAAAGGAAGTCGGTGGTCGAAAACCACACCGTAGGCATACTACAGTGCAGCAAATTTGTGTCAAAAACCTGAAATTGTGGCCGGAGCTCATTTCTGTTGTAGCTGCAGCCATGAACCTCTAATGAAACCTACAATCTGGAGAACGATTATTTATTGTGGCAGTGATTGCTTGTGAAATTTGAAGTTCTCGTATTTTAACAGAGCATGGGACCTCACATTTTAGGTTGCAATTACTAGATTAGACTAGGTGTCTACATTAAGTAACGAGACTGATTTTTTCTTATTCCAATAGAATTACAATTTAATATTGTCTCCTTCAAAATAACTTCTTTAGGAAGCTACACACGCTGGAGACGGTTCTTCCATTCCTCATAGCAGTGCTGGAACTCATATACTGGAGTAACCTTCAGCTGATCTGTTACAGTAGTTTTCTATGGTCCCAAAATGACGTCCCTTGAGGTGATTTTTCAATCTCGGGAAGAGAAAAAAGTCACAACGATTCAAGTCGGGCTAAAAACTCATTTACTGAAATGGCTGTGTGACAAGGCGCATTGTCATGATCCATCCAGTTGTTCCTGATGTTTGGTCAGGAGGCACAAACTTTTCGTGGACAATTCTTCGACTTGCTCATTCTTGCTTGTCTTGGAGAGCTTGAAGTGTACCATTATATGCTTTGGCGCTTGGTTTCCGGGTCGTACTCAAACACCCAAGTCTCATCACCAGTAATAATACGTTCCATAAAATGGGGATCATTTTCAATCGATTCCAAAAAGTCAAGACACCTTTCTCTCCTGATGTCCTTTTGTTTCTGCAAAAGGTTTTTGGAACCATTTTATGCAGATTTTTCATCCCCAATTCGTTAGTCAAAATCTGATGAACACTGGTATGATTCAAATTTAACTCCTCCCCGATCATTCTTGTCGTCAACCGACGATCTAAACGCACAAGATTTCGTATTCAATCGACATTTTCATCGGTTCTTGAAGATGAAGGCCTTCCGCTGCGTGGTTCATCTTCAATCAACTCTCTTCCTTCTGAGAATGCCTTAAACCACAGAAAAACTTGGGTTCTTGAAAAAACACTGTCTCCGTAGGCGTGTTTAAGTTTTGCCAAAGTATTCGTTGCGCTGTGTCCAAGTCTGAAGCAAAACCTGATAGCACACCATTGCTCAAAATTAATGTCACTCATATTTAAAATGCACTAGAACAAACCGGTTTACGAAAACAGTCACAAAGAACAAACAAATAACTCTAACAAGTTCACACTTGTACTGAAGGTGCATTATATGTTAACCTACCGCCTTTCCAAGTCCCGTCTCCGCAGTGTTGCTAGGTCGGTCGTTACGTTGCCAGTTTCATTAATTAATTTACACACCTCGTAAGTAGGAAGCTAAATAGCTAATAGCAAAACTTACTTACTAACTTACTTACTAACTTCAAATGAAAAAAAATAAAAAAATGCGTGGCCCTGAAGATCTTAGAAATGGTTTCCACAATGTTTAAGAAATATTTTTTTTTACACTTTTTCTCTCGAAATTTTGAGATCTGTAAAATTTATGGTGATTTGAATTGTCATTTAACCTCAGCATTTTGAGATTTTACAATAGCTGTATCTTTAAGTAAGATGAAAATTTTGTAAATTGTGAAAAAAATTTATCGCAAAAATACTTAGTACTCAACCGTCGTCTCGTTATCATACCCTAAATTATGATGTGGGTCCTATGCTTCCTTACGAAGATGTATATAACTTATATAAATATAGGTATAATAAGTAATGGTAGTTATTTTGAATAATTATTACATTTGCTTTTTATCAACTATATCAAATTCATATGATTGACACTGCCTAGTTCTAGTATATTAGGATTTTTGCCTTATTCCGATCGATCCCCTCAAATCCAGAGATAATAATAATGTCATTAACCTTTACTTCGAGAAGTTTACCTGACTGTCGATGTGATATACCGCTACTGTTATTATGTTCACAAAAAGAAAAAACACGTTTTTTTACATTGTTCTGCATTTTGAATTTTTTTGTCGTTCCCTGATATTTTTTTTTTTTGATTTTTCGTGTTTACTGTAATGTGCTGAATTCAAATATGAGCGTATCACCCGTAAGTTTTTTGAGTCCCCAACTGTCACTCACCGATTTAAATGAAACTTTGCACACTCATAGAATACTAAAAAATATTGAACCCCTGTTTTTTTTCTTCCGGAATATGCTTTTTTGGGGTAGAAACCACCCTAAAAAGGTGGTAAAAGCAAGAATCGCCGTAAATGAAATTAAGAAATACCAAATTATGTTACAACATAAAATAATATAATTTATAATTTAATAGATAACATGTATTGAAGTACATAAAAATTTTTTATTTCCAAAATCTTAAGTGACGCATTTTTTTCTTGGGGACGTCTGCGGCCTGCAAAAGTAGTTTTGCAAATCTTGCCGTACAACAAATACTCAAATTGCTTATTAAAATAAATTTAAGTACACAAAATTATTCAAAAACATTAATTTGTTAAATTGATATTTTTGAAAATTGTTAAATTCCAAAAAAAAATTTTTGGAATTCCATTGCCATATTTTTAAAAATTCAAACAAAATTAATATAAAACAGAAAATAAGGGATTATTAACAGCAACAGAAAATATTAGTTATGTCTGTCTGCTTTTCAATAGGCAGTTAATGAAAATTAAAAAAAAACAACAACAACAAATAACTTAATGGAGCAGCAATAACAGCTTTTGTAAACAAAAAATGATAACTGCCATCTCATTTCTTGCAAAAGCTGAAAACCGAAGTCACTAGATAATAAATTAATATTTATTCAATCGACGCGACACATAGGCAACTCGTGTAGCATCTGAAGGGGGTTACCTTAATTTAATTTGATTGCAGTCCTCCTGTGTCAGCTGATGATGTATTTGCATTAGCTGCACTGTATGCAATACGTTGAAGTAGTGTGATATAATTTCATAGTATAATATAGCAAACGTATGTCTATTAGTTACTTTTTTTAATTACACTTATGATGCGAAGCCTCTGTGGCGCGACTCGTTTCTGCCAATTCTAGTTTTTGTTTATATATTTCATGAATAGTTTAATGGTTGACTTTTTATTCTCCCGGCAGTAACATAATAAAGTAATCATCATTATTTAGATGAAAAGAAAGTTGTTTATTAAGCCGCATATCGCTGTACATGCAGGGTTAGTTTTATAAATGAACACCGACCACCTTTTTTATTTTTTTTCGATTTTAAAAAAGGGAAAAACCCATTTAAGATGGTTTTCTACGTAAAATCCACATATGATTACGGTTTAACTAAAGCTCCTTATGTACACAGAGGTATAATGGTTTTGTGAGATTTTAATGGGGTTTTTAGTGGCATATTTTGATAAATTTAATTTCCCTATGTCAAACGATACAACCTTATCAATTCAATATATAACAGCCATATTAAAAGTACGTTTCGAAATCAAATATTAATAATGTTAATCAATAATGGACTAAATGTTAATGAAATTTGAGTTTTTGTTTGAACTTTTTTAAACATTATGAACATGTTATTGCGTCAGTACAAATTCGACTCGTTACTTATGTATTTAGCTGTGATTTTTTTTATTTTATTATATTTTTGCGTCTGTTCAAATAATTGAAGAGTGGAAATAACAAAGGTGTTAAGTGCCAAAATCAACAAATTAAGTTGATAAAAAAAGTGAATATTTTTTATATTTTAAATATTTCAAACGTGAAAAATTAAAATTTTAGAGATAAATTTACTCTCTAAACAATCTTCATTTCTTAAAGCAATATGAATATAAAATATAAAAAGCAACTTCAAATTGACAAATATAAAAACACTTTTCTGAACAAAAATATAGAAAGGGGCTATGTTTCTTATTCAAGATTCAGTATTTTTTGTAGAAAAGCTTTTTGTTGGCGTTTTGCAGAAAATATAACATGTTCTCTAGGTGCTTTTTTCTTATTATCTCTTATCTCGTTTGTGTCTAATAATTGGAAAATCGTTGTTTTCTTCAAATCTAAAAACAGGTTTACCTTTCATCAGGACTATATTTTCTTTCCAGAGAGCAAGATGAGAATAGCTTTCTTTTGTAAATAATACCCCTGGGTGGTTTCTACAAACTTTAATATGAACCGCTTTGCTGATATTGACGTTAAGTTCAAAATCGAATCAACAGAAGCTTGTGGATATAGAAAAATTTCAGTTTTGTCATATCGACAACGGAAAGACGTCCTGTATGTGTACTAAACATAATATCATGTAATTTATCTGGAACTATTTCAAACACCATCATGCGGTTCTTATTTTAATATGGGACGGCACTCTTTCCCTCTTTCTTTGGAAACAGACTCGGTGGATGCCTATGGAGTCATCTGTTTTTCATATTAGTAGGTATTATAATAGTAAAGCTGGCCCTTAGATCTTTTCTCAGGACATACATGCTAGCACATAGTATCATTGTACAGCAAAATCTCAATTCCGAAAAAATGGCACTTAGCGTCTTTGTTATTTCGACGCCACAATTATGAAATTCACTGTACGAGGTGCGTAAATTAAGTAATGAGACTGGTTTTTAAATTCTCTTATTCGAATAGAATCACAATTCAGTAGGGTCTCTTTCAGAATAACTTCCTTGGGGAAAGCCATACAGCGCTGGAGACGGTTCTTCCATCATCATAGCAGTGCAGGAACTCATATACTGGAACAGCCTTCAGCTGGTCGATTACAGCCGTTTGAATGTTTTGTATGATCCCAAAATGACGTCCCTTGAGGTGATATTTCAATCTCGGGAAGAGAAAAAGTCACAAAAGTCACACACAAAAGTCAGGACTCAAGACAGGCGAATAAGGAGGCTGAGGAGCCACAGGAATGTTTTTTTCAGGTTAAAAACTCTCAAACGCGCAAACTCTTTGTGGACAATTCCCTGGCTAACAAAAAAGCAAATCAGCATGCATTTGATCTTCAACTTGCTCATTCTTGCTATTTTGGGTCTTGAAGAGCTGAAGGTGCTGAAGTACTATGCGTTGGCGCTTGGTTTCGGGTTGGTCTCAAACACCCAAGTCTCATCACCTGTAATGACACGTTCCATAAAATGGAGATCATTGTCAATCGATTCCAAAAGTCAAGACACCATTCTCTTAATGTCCTTTAGTTGCTGCAAAGGTTTTTTTGGAATCATTTTTGCGCTGATTTTCTCATCTCAATTGGTTAGTCAATATCTGATGAACAATGGTATGATTCTTGTCGTCAAACTGACGATCTGAATGCACAAGATCCCGTATTATATCGACATTTTCATCGGTTCTTCATTCAGGATATTTCAACCTTCATCTTCTTGAACCTTCCGCTGCGTGGTTCATCTCAATCGACTCTCTTCCTGCTGAGAATTATAATTATTATTTTATTCTTCTTCTCTTCTAATTTACATACCTCGTACGTTATTTATCACCCTACACACAAAACCACCCATACGTTCAAATACCAAAAACCGTTCAAGTGGAACAATATCGATAAATGTTCAGACTGGATGTAGATTTATTTTTTTGCACGTTTAACCTTGTATCCTTATACGGTGTTGCACATGGAAAAAAGTTTATGACACCCGCGGTTTTTTTCGCGTGGTTTCAACGAAAACTCCCGTTGCGTTCGTCGATTGCAAATAAATTACACAACCGCCAGAGAAAATCACAATCGCCTTCGCAACCGGGATCCTTTGATTTGTTTTCAATAGTGTCTGTGTTTACTCTTTGTGTCGTCTGCGTTTCCTTTGTTGACGTATCGTGCGTGTCGTCCTAAAAGCTTAGACGCTTAAATGTGGAAGGACATTTCACTGCCTCTCCTCGACAGTGGCGCAGCGATGAGGCTGCTAAGGGGTATTTACTAAAACCAGGGAAAATCTACATACTAAACAAAACTTGATTACAAATGTTTTATATAAATCTTGGTGGAGTGTGTAAGGTGAATAATAAAATACAATGGTTCAAAATATTAAAGTTTATAAAAATAAGTAACGCCAGGTATATACAGTTTTCGGTACAACGGTTAGAATGAGAATGATCATAACCCTTCGTCTCTAAACTACATCATCATATTTATGCATAAAAATGTTTATATAAACATCACGTTCAGCCAGCGAATCTTCAAATACAGATAGTCGGAGAGCTAGTGACGCACGTTTCATGAAGTGTTTGATGCACCTTGAAATTTTGTGAAATAGTATCTACTGGATAGATGAGCAGG